>VZTL01004589.1:0-13829 GCA_013400535.1 Scopus umbretta
TTTTAAATTATTTTATTTTTTTTTTTAGGAGGGAAAGACAAGACTGGCAGCAAAGCATGCAGCAGCTTTCAGAGCCTACTTGGGGGGTGAGAGGAGGTTGGTTTGTTTTCTTTTCACTTCAACTAAGCCTGTGAGCATCTAGTTTGGAAAAAAAAAAATACCAGAAACAATAGGAGGAAAGAAAACCCTTATCTTTCAAGTCTACTTATAAATAGAGAATAGGGGGATTCTTAACATACCCTTTTTTGAGAAGATAAATCCACCAATTCAGTGGATAAGCTAGTGAGTAAATCCCCCTATTAACAGGAGAAATTCTTGTTCATTGGCTGTTTTGGTGTCATCTAGTGGCCGCATTCCCTGGATGTGAGAACTCATATTCCAAGTTAACCTTGTACACAAAATAGTCTGAAGATTAACACGAGAGCCAGCCATGAGATCTATCAACACACATTTCCCTCTTATGTATGCACTGCTGGGACTTCGTAATCCCTTCTGTCCCAGAGAAGATTGCTTCCCAGTGTATTCTTTCAATATTAAGTTTTGAGAGTCTTGCTTATAAGTAAGGTCAGGTTGAACTTCAACTCTGTTTATACATTCAAGAGCATAACGAAGGAGCCTTCCACACCTGTGTTTAGAGAGAATGGGAAAGGGTAACAGCCTAAGGCTTGCTCTCAGGATTTGGGTAACATGGCAAAATTAACACGAGTTGTCATGAAACCTAAACAACAGCATCACAAACAGTACACGAAGTCCTGAGGACAACACTTGAATTCCTTGGTGAGTAATGAGGCAGATCACGCATATTATCTAGGTTTACCAAGAGAGGATGCACAGAAGAGCCACCGGAGATGTTAACCCCTAAGTAACCTCCCCCCTCCCCCGGCTAGGTTTACACAGCAGAAACCACAGCTTTCCTCCTTCCAAACAGATTTTGTTCAGATCCTCTTGCACGTCTCCTATATCATCAAGAAGTCCCTGCCAACACCTAGAGAAGCCGAGGGAGAGTCGAGTACTTCACTCTTATCTGCAGACTGCTCTTGCTGGCTCTGGAAGAACTGGGACATCACCTAGATGGACATAGCTTGGCACCCTTTTCACTGCCTCCAGGTCTGGATCACCACAGAACAGAAGTCTTGGAGATGACAGAGCCAAGCAAGCTTAAAGTGCAACTGTGTGAACTAATTCAGAGTAATTAGATAGTCCTATAAGGAGTGGTCAGACTACTTCAGAGCTGCCAGGACCACTACAAGCCTCTCAAGTGGCCCAGGAAAGCAGGAATGAAAGGATGCGCTAACCAATTTAGCCTCATCCAGGTACAGCAAGAGTTCCCCTGGCTTTGTCATTGGGCAAGCTACAGCGGAAGCATTTCTGCTATTTTAGGCAAAGATCTAATCCACTGCTAGGGGTGCTCGTGACCTGCAAGCATCAGTCTGAGCACGCACAAGCCTGCAAGGTTCCTTGCAAGTGAAGTCATGCAAACCAAAGAGCTCAGGATCAAAATTAGATATTAAGCCACCACATTTCAATCAGATGGAAGTCTGCAAGTACAAGAACAGCTCAGAGTATCAGTCCTTTGGTAATGGATTTTTGAAGTTCATGAAATTTTCTGCCTGTCATCTCTTGGGGAGGCAGCAATCGCATAAACTGAAGAGTCTTTGATCACACACAAGATGTACTGCAACTACTACTGTCAGCTCCCGCTAATGCCACTTATTAAGTAGTTTGGAATTTCTTATCAGAACATAGTTAAAATTGCTCATAATTGACCAAACTTAATATTTTTAACACTGAAGTTCCCAGCCTCAAATTGGTCTTTTGCCAGTTCTAGCCCCTTTCTTATTTCTAGGGTAAGGACATCAAGAACAGTCGCATTAAGTCAATAGAAGAAATCCAGTAGTTTGCATGTGTTCAGAACCTGGTTTGGCCCTTGAAGAAACAACTCCAGAAAGCCTATGCTGCAATGGAAATGAAGTAATTAATGGAGATTAAGGCATAATCCAGGCTCATTTCCCTGGAATCCTTTAAATACAGCTAGCACAGGATTAGCTATTCCCAACCTCCTCCATGCAAGTAACGAGAGCCTATCTGCAGATTGCTGCATGAATCTCAAGTGGTTACTCTACAGGGGAGAAGAAAATTTTTGCTTTCATTGTGACATATCTTTTATTCTTGTTTATATCATCACCCTCACTGAGAGCTTTGATTCGAGTGCAGGAAAGGAGCCTGCCAAGGGAGCCAGGGCTGAAAGAAGTCCTGATTTTCTAATTGAGCTTTGGTAGGTTTCTTTTTCAGCAGAGCTGGTTAAGAGGAGGAAGGAGGAAAAAAAAAAAAAAAAAAAAAAAAAAGACTGAAGCGGTTAANAAAAAAAAAAAAGAAAAAGATGACAACATTGCTCGGAGCCTCCTGTCTATAGCCCAGTGCTTTTCAGAGAACAAAAAGCTTCAGTCTCAAAGGGAGTTCAAATACCAGGAAATCCTCGTTCCCTTCTTCACTCCCAAAATCCAGTTCACAGCGCTCATTTATGTACCGATTCACCTCTGGCAGAGGAAGAGCAGTGCTGTGAGGGAACACACTTAGCAAGATCAGCATCCTTCAGTCTTTTTAAGGAAAAAATCACTGGAGCCATATCTAGGTTAGCATGGCCGAAAAGGGTTCTTCCATGCTCTTTTAGGGCAGCTGGGTGAAGGAGCAGAGGATAAGGGCAGAAGGTAGTCCTTAATTCAGGCTGGGAACTGGACTTTGTCAGGGAAAAGCCAGAGTGAGGAAGACAGTGGGTGGTAAAACAGGGAAAAAAAAGCCACCACATAGTAAAACTGACAACAGAAGACAAAGAAGGGAGGCTTGGCACATGGGTTTCAGAGTGTGAATTCTGCATCTCTAAGAAATGGAGAGCAGAGGTACCCAGAGCAGATCATGGACACCAGCAGCAAGGGCATAGATTAAAACCCTGTAGAACTCAAATTACAAAGTTGCTTTTTTTTGAAATAGGGGTTAGCATTTCTTCGAGAGAGAGAGTTGTGGGAACAACCAATACCTACACATACTAACGGGAATACAAGCCCAAGGGACTGATTTCCCAGGAAAGGTCTGAGGAAGCATTGCAGAGAGTGGCAGGACTTGGCAATTTCCAGAAGGTGAAATCTGTCCATCACTGACCCAAGAAGCAGCTGTGCCAGGTTGGGCTGGGTCAGCCAGCACCAAGAACAATCTGAAGGTGAGACTGAAATTAAAAGATAGACCCACTCCATCCCCTGAAGTAAATGACCACTTAGCCTCACTTTTGATAAGTGGCAACTCTGAAAAAGGAAACCAAGACAGGATAATTAAAACTAATGGCATGTAAGTGGAAATTACCACTTCTGAGGTAAAAGCACTCAACTGTAACATACGGAGATCAAACAGACCAGATAATCTCTATTCTGGAGCAGGTATCATAAGAAATGAGGTTTTTAATTTTTTTTTAAAAATAGGTCTTTCATCAGGAGTGTGTTGGACAACTCAGAACAGCAAAAAAGCTGATCTTAAATGGAAAACCATGACCTGGGCATGGCTTCATGGTTCCCTTTGCTTAAAAACAAGAGAATTTAATAAGCATCTCGCCTTCCTGAAATGTGGCAGAAGATGCTATGGGAGCTCTGAAGTAATGCTGCATTTTTCCTACTCTTTGTAATAACCACCAGACAGGTTTCAGGCAATGAATCAGACTGGATTTTTTCTGGTGAAGACATCTGGAAAGATCTGGCCAAAGCATCTCCTCAACTTTCCACAAAGATAAACCTGAAAAAGGCCTTGGCCGACTCTTCCAGAGAAGAATTTACACTGGAGAGGGTGGAATCCCTGCAGGCTGCTGCCAGCCACTGACAAAAGCATAAATCTGTGTCTGTCCTAAAATAAGCACTTTGGTGAAGGGGGATGAAGCAGGGTCACAGGCCATGCTGGCTCAGGTGGCTTTATTTGGTGCATCTCCCCTCCACCTTCATATCTTACAGGTTGTCTTGAAGACCGCTAATTCCCCAACCATGTAACCCACTGCACCCAAAGGATTAGGAAACCGTAAATGAAACCAAAGAGATCCAAGACAGTTCTGCAGTTCCCACTTACGTCTCATAGATGTGTCCATTTTCAACCCTCTCCTCCACGTAGGCCAGGGCACGGACGTGCATTGGGGAGTGAGGGAAGGCAGCATGGATCCACGGGAGGCCGAAGACTGACAGCCCCGTGTTAATCAGCGCAACGAGAAGGAGGTCCCAGTGATAGGCTGTTCCCTTCACCAACCTGAAACAAGATTTTTGTTGACAGCAGTTACGCCTGGTGCAAACTGATAGGGTGCTCTTACTGAACCTGAGCTCAAATGCCAAACACTGAAGTGCACTTCCACGCACAGACCAATTTCACCCTCCTCCTGCTTTACTGCCTGCGTTACATGAACGTGAAAGGTAATGGAACTTGATAGTTTGCTCCCAAAGCAGTCAACACCTAGAAAAAAACAATGCCGAGCAGAAAGGCAACCCACTAAAATAACAGCCCGTGAAAATTTCAGCAGCGTTTTGCCACTATGTTTACTGCAGAGTCCACTTAAGACGTACACATGTATGTGCTAGCAGAGTCCATGTGGGGAGTGGTTAGAAACCTGGGCACGGGTTGCCAAACTACTGACACTGAAGCTTCCCACCCGTCCTGTTTTTAACCCCGATCTCCCTCCTTTCCCACGGGCAGAACATTTGCTCAGTATGCTGCAGTAATCCCCTAATTATGTAATTGCTACTGAACGATAAGAAAGTGGGACATGAATTCATTAAGCTTCAGCTCCTCCTTAGCAGTCAGCCAAGGAGATATGCTCCTAACTTTGGTGAATGCAGGGTAGCCTCCCCATTTTGTCTGTCAGGGGACAGGGAAACTGGCAGCCTTCGCACTGTGGAAGCTGACCACTTCACATTCCCACTGCTAACGCTGAACTCGCATCTAGTTTAACCTTGCCATTTTTTGCAAGGTCTACCCCTTTCCTGAACATACCCATCTGGTAACAACCGCTCAGATGCCACAAGTAAAGTTTAGAAAGTGACTAGGGAAGGATTTGGCTCTCAGACTTTGAAACCTAGCTGAAAGGTCTATAGCTGTGTTTCTGCCTGGGCGCCAGAGCATACAGCAGTTGTTGCCCTGACACAACACAAGGGATCAGCTGAATTGCAATCCAGGCACCATCAACTGGAAAGGGAACACCATTTAGGTGTCTTAATGCCACCCAAGCAAGCTCCACTCAGCACCTAAGCAGAGACTTGGAGTCATGCAAGATGCTCTAGGACACAAGGTGCATGGAGCTAGTAGACATGACAGGAAGATCTATGCTTAACGAAGATTATGCTTAATGTCTATCTCAAAGAGCAGCAGAAATCTTGGGTGGGGTTTGCTTTTGAAACAAAAGGCTTGTCATACTGGAAGTGCTCACCTCCATTGACTGAGGAGGCCACAGGGTGACTAGGTCAGGTAGACGTCTACACTGCAACGCTTCTGAAGCTGGAAGGTGCTGGCAGGAAGGGTGGGATTGTAAATGCATTTCCTGTGTTGACTCACACATTGAAAGCACGGCCCCTGCTCATGTGCTGCTTTCTCTGAGCAAAAGGCATCTCCAGCATCCCCAGGGTTATTGTTCGATTGTCCTCTTTGACCTTTTCAGAGGGCTTTCTATGTACAAAGGCCATACATCTAACAGCAGCATCACTTTAGTCCCCTTGGGACACTGGTCTCAGCAGTCTTGCAGCACTGTGTGGTGACCATTTGACCAATGGATAGGCTCCACTGAGCTTGTCTAGCTCACACACATACAAAGATCTAGAGGCCTTATCCTAGGTTATCTTCACACTGCCCAACCAGCCCAGTATTCCTTGGGCTGTCCCATAAGCTTGCTGTGATTACTCTTTACCAAAGCACATGAGTGAACTTTCAAGCAAGTATTGCCTTTTCCCTGTTTCTTCTACACGAGGAAATCACTACGTTTGGTAAGACACCAAACAGCGCATTCTCCATTTGGCTGGTATAAACAACAGTATTTTTATTCTGTGATGGTACCACAAACAGAAGGTGTCAAGTCCTAGTTTTTCTGTCTCTAAAAACCCATGCCCTGATACCTGATCAGCATAAGCTCAGCCCTGTAACAAGGCATTGTGAAAAACACGATGAAGAATGCCAAAGAATATTTTACATTCCTTAAAGACATCCTAGTAGAAAACACCAAGGGTTTAGAAGAATTCCTATTAGGAAAGAGATGACCCACTTACATTACAGACTTATGCAACACTAAGTAAAGGGAGATAAAAAAGATAAGAGGAAAAATCAAGTGGTCAAAAAAACCCTAAAATTAGTATAACTGAATTTGAGCTTGTCTTCCCCTCCCTCGTTCAGTGTCACTCCAGCTACAACGGGGAGAATGGTAATGTGTGTTATGCAAGGAGAGAACCCTCCCACGCATTACATTAGCAAAAAATCCTCTGAGACATGGTGGTTTCCCTGGAAGAAGTCATACACATTCAATCTTGATTCCATATCTGATTGCAGTCGGCACAAAAACAGAGGGAATCTTTTAACAGTGCTACATCTCAACTGAAGTTTGCACATAAAACAGACCTATCAGACATACTGTTTTACATCACTTCCACTTTTTCAATTGGACTGACAGCTCCAAACACTTTTTTTTTTCTGATGCTCAGTGGCAGCGTATCATGCTAGGACATTTGCGCAGGTCATTGACTTTTTGTTTTAAAAAAAAATTATCTATACTGCAAGAGCAGTGCAAGCTTCCATATGGGTCAGATGCTCCCTAAATATCTAGAGGTACATCCACAGACCTCAAACCATACAAGATATCTAGGTAACATTCACACGTGGGCAAAGAAGAAATAGGCTGAGTTGCCAGGCTCATTGATTCTTTGCATTTTTGACTCACTGCTACAACATTGTGTTTGGGGGATGGCAAGGAATTAAGCAGCAGGGTTACTTTCATCTGTGACAATGGAAGTTCTGAAGAACACGTCCTGAATATCTTTTCTGATGTTGAGACAAGCTTTGGCTAAGCAGTGCTGGGAAGGGACTCACGGACGTACCCCCCCAGAGGAAGCACAGTACTAAAACCATTACCTGTTCTCCGGTGCATTTGTGAGCGACGCCACAATGTTCTGCTCTATGAAGAAGAGCATGGACAGGAGGAACCCCAGCCCCATGGCACTCATCACGGACCCAATGGAGAGAGACTGGACCGGGGCCAGCACGAACAAGCTCTCAGATGGGTTGTAGTTAAATTTGGACACTGGAAAGAGGAGGGCAATGATGTTAGGAGGCACCTTCTTGTCCAACCATCCACACGGACTCAAGTAATGTTTTACCCACACCACAAACTATGGGGAAACAACGCAGCAAGCCAGGCGTGATGCCCTGGCATGTGGGAGCCAGAAGGCCATAGAAGATGGACTCATCTGGCTGTTTTAGCTTATTTTTTTCCTCCGTCCTCTTAGAACTTGGCTGCCATCCTGATTTGACAGATTACTGCTATTTCTAGTGAGGCATTACATGTACTTGAGCAAAACAAGAGAGGCAAACTTATTTTCCACAGACGCAAGGCATTTTTAGATTAGAAAACCTTATTTCTAACTAGCAGTATACTCCTCCTGCTCAGTCAATCAACTGACAGAGGCAGTTTAAAACTTCATTGTATCCAACAAGCTGTGCAAGGCATTTTAGTATAAAATGCTCCTACTTTCCTGCCATTGGAAGAAATCCATGACTAGGGATAAATCACACATGGCCACACATCAATCCAACTGGATGGAATGGCCATCACAGAAAAAAGCCATTTCTTATTTGTTTCCATACATTTCCTCACATCACCCACTCACGTCACCACAGGACAATGCAATTCCTGTCCTCATTATCGCTTCCTGATATGGAAAAGCTGATCTATTTGGCCAATGAATGGTGTCTCATTTTTAGATTTCCTTGTGTAACTTAGAACTGCCCAGATGCTCTGCACCGTGTCACCTAAATTAGGAAAACGTAAACTGGAGACAAAGAGGACAGACTGGGATCATCAACTCTACGTCTGTATGACTGGCAACAACCCTTCCTGCCTGCTAATTACTCTGCCCTTTGTTCTTTGCCAGAACTTGTTGATCCTCTTTATTGTAAGAAATACATACTTTAAATTACATTGAAATTAAGACACACTGGAATAATTTATCTAAAGAAAAAAAACCTTCACTCTGCCTTGTTTGATTAGAGTTTTGAATGAATTAAACAATATTGAGGAAAACAGAGTTCTTGGGGTGTGGGGAGGTATATGTGGTACTTGTGAAATTATAAGAACTTTGCTATTTTGTACCCAAACTTTCCTGGGATTTCATTTCTCTTTTCCCTATGCCCTAAATAGCTTCCTCCAGTATTTCAGAGAACAGAAATATAAACTTACTTTCTATTTCCTTGAAGATATAGGAACCCACAACAGAGAAAGTCAATACCGAAATCGGTAAGGCACAGTCGGACAGAATTTCACGTACTCTCGCATGCAAATATGGGCTGCAATTTAAAGACAAAGAATTTCCGTCAACACCATACCATACAGGAAAATTCTCAATCCAGATTACTGTTAATGCTTTAACAAGTGAAAATTCAGTCCAATCTTGCAATTCTAAAGAGATATCTGGAGTGAAGAATTAGTCTTTAATTCAGCCTTAAATCCTCTGGAATCTGTGTGGCCTTTGAAGGTTGATGAATGCATAAGAAAAACCCATAAAGAAACAAGAAAGTAAGATGCAAGCTAGAAAAACGTCTTCCAAGGACCAGGTTGTGTCTCATTTCCATTTTAGTTTAATTGCTTACTCAAGCATTTCATATGAAGAGTTTTAAGGGCAATGGGAGTAAAACTCAAATTAGAGCTGGGCATTTGACTCCCGAGAGCACACTGAAGGTATGTTCCCAGCAGACCTTCCAGCACCATCAGGGATTTCTGCCCCCCCAACATGGATTCAATGCCCATTTGGGGGGAGTTGCAAGAGTTCCAACATGAAATACATTGTTCACCCAAAGCTTTCTAAAAAGGCACTTGCGACGCCAAACCAAATACGGAAAGGCATCGTCCAGTGACCGAACATTTTGTTCTGCTGTTAACATTTTCCAGGTGGCCAGCCAAGTTCATCTCTGGCTTTGGCTTCCACCGCCACTAATGGAAGAGTTCCACCTGATTTTTCTGGGCTACAAGATTGAAGATCCAAACCATTAGTGCTTCCTCACAGGTAATATGAAATAATCAGTAGTCTGAGCTCTAAGACTGAAGGAACTCACCTTTTCTTAAACTGATAGAGCGTATGACCAAGCCAAAGGGTACCCAACATCAACATGAGACTAAGGACGGCAGTTTCACGTCCATAATGCACATCATGCGTGCCTGTTTGATTCTCTAGGGACATGGATCTGCTCACTGATGAATTCATCAAGAAGGTGGTATTGATGCCGAGGCTTGGAATAGCATCAGTTCGTGCTTTTTCCAAGTAACTGTCTCCTGTGCGCCCATGGTAGTAATATTTCTTAAAAACTGTACAAACAACCAACAGGCAAGCATTAGGATAGATTTGTGACAATCAAAGCAAGTAAAATAAAGTGGTTCATTCTTGCTTGATCATGCAGTCTTAACATTATGCTTCACCAGGTTTATCGCTCTACCCCTCAAATCAGTGAAAAGATATCAGGAGAGCTGCTTCTCTTAGAAAGACAGCACTTTACAAATTTATTTTTCACTTATTTTAACAGGTAAAACTTAAATTGATCCAAAGCAACATGTTTGAACTGTAAGGACTGCCAGTGCTAGTCAACTACGTGATTTTGTTCTTAACACTGAGCACTGGAATCACTGCTCTTAAACATATATACACACACATATATAAATACACCATATATATATAAGACACCTACTTTCTGCAGCCCGGTAAACAAATTCCATCAGGATCTCTGAAAAAATTAACAGCAGCCAGGCTGCACGGATCCTTAAGTGGACTACAAAATACACAGTAATTACTTTTCCTCCAAGGCTGGTTCAGATTTTAAAGGCAAGTGCTGATGATATGCAAAACCTGGCAGAACATTTACATTTACAGTGAAAACTGAAATAGTTGCACCTGAAGTAAACCTGGACAAGTGAAACACCCAGTAATGCCTCTGGAACTGTCCATAAACGTATTAGGTTAGCTCAGAGGCATTTATCTAAGTAATTAACAGTTGTGAGTACACTTTTGCCCTGGAGCATTTAGACAGCTGTATTCCCACTTCTACGGCATCGGCTGGCTTCAAGCATATAAACGTGGTGTTGGGATGATTTCACCTCTTGGGAACAAGAGCCTGAGGTTGCCACAAGGAGCAAGTAAAACCAGGAGATGGAAGCTGGGCTTTGAAGCCTTCAATCTCCCACATTGTATGATCTGACAAGAGCAGGCAGCATCCACTCGCCCTCAAGCCAGTAGGAAGGTATAGGAGGATGGAAACCACCATGTCAGAGCTTTGTAGTTCCTCTACCTTTCCTTGCTTTAAGTCAAACTATCCCTTCAGGCAGGAAACTCAAAAGTTTAGGGCAAGACCATCCCCTTTAGGTGAAAATACAACAATCTGAAGCTTAGGCTATCATACTCCTCACATCATTGCCTCCCACCCCCAAATAACCAAGTTTCTGAAAACCCCATGCACCTCAGCTTTTCCATCTGCAGCAGCTACAGGGAAAACAGGCAAAACTGTAATTCTAAACATTTGAAAACAAGCAAAACAAAGTGTAAACATTCTTGCCAAGCACAATTGGTATTTGCAACCACCTTGAATCTGGCCAAAGCACAGTTTGCGTTGTTGCTGGTGTGGAGCTCACTGCAATGTAGAATGCCCCACGTTTAGCTACGCTGCCATTGTAAGCGGTGGTAAAAACAGTTCTTGTGCCACCTTTATGTTTTTAAAGGAGTCCGGACATTCGACAAACGGATGGGCTCAATAGGGCTTGAAGGTCACAAAAGAAGAGACTGGTTACTTCATGTTCAATACTTCTGTATATAAATTTAAAGATCACAGAAGGTTTACAGGTCAAGATTTAACCTTTCAATTCGCACAGCAGCCAGAAATGAGGAGATCATTGCGCTTTTACAGCGCCGCATTGCATGCTACGGAAGAGACTCTGCTATCATTTCCTCCCTCCCTCCTCACAGCTGTGTCCAGCCCAGGCAGGACACCCACGCCTGCTTTGCAAACAGGTAAACTGAGGCACAGAGCACCGCTGTGACCCGCACACCAGCACAGAACAGGTTGTTGGAGGATGTGCAGTTTCTGGCTCTGAACGTTAAAGGAGACTTTTGTCGTAACACAAGTGATTATGGCAGTATTTCCTGGGGATTACAGCTGGCCAGAGCTAAAAGCCCGTTCGCTGTCTCAACTGACATTAGGCTTTATTGAGTCCTAGAGTCACGCACAATTCCTGAACGTATGATAAACCCACAGCCCATGCGACTTGGCAACTATGCAGAATGTATCTGCGTGCCTCCGTATTTTGATTTGAACTCAAACGAGTAAGAAACAAGTTAGCTTTTTGGGGGTCTTGCAGATTTTCTCCATTTCCCCACACTTGGCTATATTGCAGTAATACATTTAGGGCTGAGCACGTCTTTGGCGTGCTGCGTTCGGGCTAACTATGTCTATGTACGCTACCTCTCAGGCTGCAGTTCAATTTACAGCCACCTCAAAAGGAAGAAACTTTGACTTTACTCTTGTATTTTAATTAAAGCAGCGAAAACATGCCAAGCTGTGGAGGCCTTCGTCCTGCACCACAGACTTGCTATAAAGTTTTTGATTCCTGTAGATTTATAGTTTGTTTTTACAACAGAGCTAAGTGAACCTTGTTGCCCACGTTCAGGGAGAGCAGCAAAGCAGGCGGTGCTCTCGCTGAAACGGAGCCGTCCTCAAGCCTACTGCGCGCTCAAGTTCCCTCCAACAACATTAACTCGCTTTGTTTGCTTCAGCCGCTTCACCGCCGTTTCCTGCAGAGTGCAGATGTCAAGATCAAACAAACACAGGTTCGGTGGCTGGGCCACACGGCAAAAACAAAGTGTCACTGGGATAGCATGAATGCACGTGGCTTGATTCCCTGGTACAGTATTGCATCCCTCCCCCCTTCTTTCCTGCACATCTANTCATCACCATATAGAAGAACCTAAAAAAAAAAAAAAAAAATAAAAAATCAAGGCTATGAACAGACTGAGGAAAAGATATCTGAGCAAGAGGAGCATTGTCCCCTGGCACTCAGGAAGCCCAAAGGCCACTGTCAGCTGGCTAGCCATTACCAGGACACATTAACAGCACGGAGAAGGTACCAGCTTTCCCTTCTTGCTTAACTGCTCAACCAAAGTTTTGAGCAGGAGGGGGAGACGGCCGCAGCAACCCCCACCTCCTGCTACGAAACAGGAGTGGAAGATGACAGACGAGCACATGGCCACGAGCCCCACTGGCATCGTGTATTTAAATACGAGCACTGAGAGGGTTAAAGATAAAGGCTGCGCCTGCCAGCATCGGTGCCCTTCTACATCTGGGAAGATGGCTGGACCTGGGGGCCCATCTGTCAATGCACTGAACGCTCCCAAGTACAACTCAAGCCAACGTGAGCTGGCAAACGAGTGGAGTGTTGGATTGATTTTATTACTGTTGTTCCTATAAGCTCAGCCCTTCCCAAGCGCAAGGGAAAGTTACACTAATTCACTAATTACACAAATTAGCTTCCAGGATCCTCTCCTGTCCCCACTGCAATGCTCTGAGGTATTGCGCATTCCTGAAAGTCTGGCAGCCAAGATCAATGGATGCTTTCTGGACCTTTAACCTGCACCTCATTCCCCTGCTATGGGAGATCAGCTCTCTACTACACAAGCACTGCGAACGTTGCACTTGCTAATTTTTACAGAGCAGTTGGATATTCTGTAGAGGAACACCTTACTGCCACAGGGAGACTGCCTCATGCCTCCAGAACAGGGCACTAACTGCACACGTTAAGCAGAGCTTGCAGCTACATAGTGAGCAAGGAGAAAGCAAATACCCCAAAACAGCTTCTCCTTCACCAAGCTCTGTCTAAGCAGGATATATGAAAGATGCAGGTGTTCTGCAGAGACAAAAAACCTCTGATTGCACAATCAAAGCATACGCCCAAGGAGCCAAATTAAGGATTCCCAATGAAGCGAGGAAGTAGCTCACTTCAAAATTGCTTTGCAGTGTCAGACCTGCTCTTTGAGGGTGGTGGTCTTGCATGCAAGATACCATGAGCCAAGCCTGAGAATCTTGAAAACAAGGGATGTGCTCAGTGTGCTTAGGTATGTCCTGAAGGATTTCAAAGGATAGCCCAGACTTGGGGCTGCTGGACAACAGGTCATAAAAAACAAGAGATGCAGACTTGGCCAACTCCTCACTGGGATGAACAGAAAGGCTGCCATTCACATGGCATTTCTGCTAACATCCTTCACCTTCACAAATACCTCCTGCCAATCCTGATCAGGAAGAAGATAGGTGCCAGAGAAATTTGTTAAACCCCAAGGCTGCTCATGGATCCTCACCCAGAAACCTAGAACTCAACCCACAAATGGGGACCAAGTGGCTGGAAAGGGCAGAATTGCTTTAGGAGGATGCTGGAAGGCACTGCAGTCTTTATGTTGCCGTTAAAGAAGAAGGGTCTCTGAGCTCACATAAGAATGGGCTATCTCAGCCCATCTTTCAGCTCCCCACCATGTAGTTTTAATAATATGGCAAGGAAAGAGGTCTAGATGCACTGCATTTACATT
>VZTL01004589.1:13885-34999 GCA_013400535.1 Scopus umbretta
CCCCCCCCCCAGGACTCAAGAGACTGGTATCAGGGGAAGACTTTCACAGCAACATTAATAAGGTTTCTCCATTTGTTACAACACTAATTCTAACTCGGCTAACTGAAATTTGAGCTAATAAAAATACTGCATATCCAGGTAAATTGCTGACAGAGGGCTGCTTCAATCTCACACACTCTTTTTCCTGAAGACCCTGAATGAACATGGCAACAAGCAGACATCATGCATATTTGCAGCCTTGTATTTCCCTTTGACAAAAAAGCAAAGCGGAGATCTGCATTGAAAAACAGTGTTGCAAGACTTACCTTTAATAATGCCTTTGAAGGCATCAAGCACAAATGTGATGGATATAAAGAGTGCAATTATTTCTTCTGTTGACCTGTGGAAGAATCCCAAGAATTAATACAGCCATTAGCAGAGTCTGCATTCAACTCCATTCAAAGGAAAATCAGCATATTTGTGCATTTACATGAAAATACACCAGTTTTAGATAGACTCCAACTCAAGAAACAAAACCAAGTGAGTCTTTAAAAGCTTCTTTCAAGCTGGAACAATAAGCTGAAATGATACTAGCCTCATCTCACAAAATACATTTGGCAGCAAGTTTGTAATTAAGGAGCTTGTGGAATGTATAATTTTTCCATTTGCTGAATAATCTGATCAAAATATGACTTCTTGAAAATAGCTACCTTTTAAAGAGCTTCATTAGAAGACTGAAATTAAAGAGGGAGTACATCACAAGGAAAAAGCTGTTCCACAGTCCAATCCAGGCATAGAAAGCACTGAAATCCAAGTTGTAGTCATCACAGATTCCTCGGATGACTGTAAAAATGAAGCATTCACATGTTGATTAAACTTTTTTCATTACCACCCTGTGATTCCCATCTGCTTAATGGCAAAAAGAACCAATTTCAAGACTTCGCCCAAATGTACTTATGGCAGATACCATTAAACCCCTGTTCTTACACTCCTGGATGAGCACTGGAACAACCCAAACTGTTCTCCCCTTCCCGCCAACTCCCTCCCTCCACTAGAAATAGGGAGAAGAACTTGGAAAAATATTCTCCCACACTGCTCAAAGTATCTTTCCTAGAGATCAAGGCCACAAAATCAGCCCTTGGAATTTGCTTTCGCTGACATTTCAGGATGCTGTCGAACAAGGGATCTCAAACATGCTTTTGCACCATGTTTACTGAGTCACTCACTGCATTGTGGACAAAACCTCAGGTCTTAAACCTTTCAAACAAGTCATAGCCCATCTGATTGTTCCTATAGATAGAGAGTTTGCTCCTTTACACCTCTGGCTCAGTAATATCAGCTTGCAGCTGTAAATGGAAAGCTATCGATCACGCCTTAAAAGACCAGTTAAAAAAAAAAAAAGAAAACAAAAAAAACCTTTGTCTTGGGCTCTTATCCTCAAGTTGGTTAAATGCAGCCACACAAGAAAGCCATTAAATGAAAATGATTTCTTCCTTGAAGCACAAGAAATGTTTATTCTCATTAAATGTTTTTTTTTCCCCCTCAATATGAAAAATAATTCCTTTGAAAACCAACATTAAACCTGAACCAAATTCCTCTCTTCTCCCTCAGCACCAGAAGCAGCCCTGTCATATGGATTTGTTAAACAAATGCAACTAAAGCTCTAACAGGATCACCACATTCTCATACATTTCACCGATCACAATTGCATCAGTCCCCCGATATACAAGTTCAATAGACTCACCATTAATGTAGAGCGCTAAAGGAGCCGTAGTTAGGAGTACAACCAGAGGTTGCCCCGAAAAGAGTGCGTAAAGCAGCCCTCCGATGCATTGGCCCACGATTGTCTTCTGCACATCTACGAGTAATTAGGAAGGATGGAAACAAACAGGGTTTTTAACCAACACCTCCCTGACCAAGGATATTCACAGGGCATAGAAGCCAACCACTAATGAGTAAGAGCAATGCTTGGGGGGTACAGGGGTGAGGGACATTGCAAAAGCAAGAAGTGACCCTTTGCCAGCAAACTTGTACCAATAATTTAGGATGCCATTAGATTTCCGGATGTTGAATTATGAAAGTTGAGGGTTTTTTTGTTTGGGTGAGAGGGTGTTGCACTTGTTTTTGTTTGAGTTTGTTTTTTATTTATTTTAAACAGCTATAAAAACATAACCTGTGTTTGTGGAGGCCCTCAGGACAAGATTTCAGCTACTACTCCTATAAACTGTAACAGCAGCATGAACTGCTTCAGGGCCACAACTGGCATAGAGCAAAGCATCATCCAATATACCAGTGGTTTGGATACGGGCAATCAAATTAAGATCAAAAGCACAAGAACTTGTACTAGGAAAAATGTGCAGATAAGTACACAGTTATAAAGTCAGCATCATTTAAAAATACAGTAGCAAGTATCTGTATCAGTCAAGACAGATGATACTACCCAAAGTATTGTTCAACTTTTCTAGTCTTTCGAGGAAAAAGTTGTGAATTTAGCAGTTAGAAAAACCTTCAGTGGTGGGGTTTTTTTTCAGCAAATAAAAGCTATCAAAACTTTCTGCGACCAGAGCTACCCAGCGTGAATACACAGGATCCTATAACATGCACAAAACCGATAAACTTACCAATAGCTCCTCGGGTATTTTCATCATTGAGTGACCCAAACGCAATGGATGGAAGGAGGCAGGCAAAATACAAAAAGATCATAGTTGTGATGTATTTTCCTATAGCTTTGTTGTTTCCAATAACACCTAGTGTAAACCATAACACAAGTCATGTTAGTACTGCCCACTTGCAAAGCATGGAAGCCCTGCTTGCATCAGCCACATGTACCATTAGTTCTTTTAATGCCAAAAGGCAGAAGCAGAAATTCAGTCCACATTTTAGTCTTAAACATATAGGTAGGTCTTTAACATTTGCTTTTGCACAACCACACTCTTATTTATCTGGGACCAGAAGTAGAAGCACCAACATGCCACCAGACGGCTTCAACAGACATTTCTGGCATTGTCAAAACAGGAAATATGGAAGCCTTTTGTTCAGTTTTGCCAGCCCCAAAAGCTTGGAAGAGGATCAAAGCAGAAGCCATAAGTTTAAGGTTCATAAACCTTCCACCCCTTGCCTTTTTAATACCAACTTTATAGGTATTCTGGGCTATGCTCCTAATGAGCTTCACGATGATCACTCATCTTAGCAACTCGTGATGCTTTGGGCAGGAAAACATGAAGCACTTCATTTTTCCCTAGGCAGAAATCTGAGGTTATAGGCTTGAATCAATAATATGCTATGCTGAGCCAATTAGTGCTAGCAGACTTACAAAAACAAGTAACACAAGAGGTCAGGAATGCGTACATTAAGAGTTTTGCTTTAAAAAAGCCTTTCTGAAAGAATGGCTTCTTTCTTTTCCATCCACTCACCACTTCTCATCTCCATCGGAAAAAACACACCAGGCCAAAACAAAAGCAGCCAGAAAGAGAATTAAAGTGTCAAAATGTGAATTTAAGGGCCTCTGAAGTAGCTTCCCTTCCCTTTCCTGTTTTCAGGCTGATGTCCATCCCCAGTGAGCTCATATCAACACAAGAGAAAGGATGAGAGATGACAACAGCTGATATTGCTCGAGGAGAACATAAGTTTTTCTACAGAACAGCTTCTTCAGAGACAATACACCAGAGAGGGCCTTTTCAAAGACGACCTTGAAACGGCCTTCGACCTGCCTGTGCCACCATCCTTGATGATGCTTCTGCTGTGAAACATTTGGACAAGCTCGTTGTTGCTCAATTCCTCTTTCTGGAAGCCTCCTGAGCAGTGAACTCTCACACAGATGTCTACCCCTAAGCTCCCAAATGCCCATCTAAGCCTTTCCTAGCATCAGTCCCTTGCTGAGGGAGCTACAAGCCAATGAATGGAATCAGAGAAGAAAGGGCTTTGCATTAGAGGCTGTCGGTGCAACACAGAGAAGATCTGGACATTGCCACAACAGGCTAACTTTATCACTGGAACAGAGAGAAAAAAAAATTGCTCAGTGACATTGGGATCTTATCTAACTTCTGTTTTCTGCACTTTTTGTAGTGCAGAGATAAGGACAGCAGCAGGATGCAAAAACCAAAAATGACGTGTAACGAACAGGCAGCCGCACGAATAAAGGACACCTTGCGATGGTTCCTGTTCGCAGGCATGAAAGGAATGGACATAAACAGGACTTCTGATACACAGCATCCTCAAAAACCAAAAAGGGCAAGGGCTGAAACTTGACAGTAGACATCTCAAGCATGCAAATGAGCCTGATCTTCCAGGAGTCATAGGACCAACTGTTTCAAGGCAGATTCCTTTCAATTTATTGTGAGGATTCAGAAACCACAGACCCCATTCCTGACCACTCTTGGCAACCAAAGGGCCTGAAATTTAATTCTTGCAGATGAAGCTTTCTCATGTGCTCTGGAGTCCAGCTGCAGGCTCCTACCTCGCAATCCCAAGTGCCCAAGACCTTTAGAACAAAAGGAAATTGGCAGGGCAAACAGTGGACTGAGCAGTAGTTTTATAAGTAGAGATGGTCACATCCTTGTTCAGAGGAGACTGTGCCACTCCAGAATGCTGCTTGTTGGACAAAGGAGGCTTTCCAACGTGAAAGGTCAGAAGCAACAATGCCTGAAAGCTTTGGAATCATTCATAAAGGGACAGGCAACCAGGACCAGAGAAGCAACTAATATTAAAAAAAAAAAGCAGTGCTCATTTGCTGAGCAGAGAAAGCTACATGAGGTATTTTCTAAAAAAAACTTTCAGGTAGATGAATCATAGTATGGGAGGCCAGAAGGAAGGGAGAAGCCTTGAAGAGCATCACAAAAGCTCATGCATGGCTTTTAGTTTCAGCTTCAACCCTTGCAGAGCAAGCAGCAGGAGTCCTTGCCGATCACGGAGGTCCTTATGCCACATCATGGCTGGGTCCAAGGCTCCCAGTACCACACAGTACTTTTAGTCCATAAGCAACCAGATGAGATCACGGAGCAAAGAATCCCTGCTGGTGGGCAGCAAAATTCGCTTCATAATGGAGACAGCTACATCAGATTAAACATACTCTTTCAAACATGATTAATCACTCTTTAATTGCAGTTAAAATCATGAGCAAATACTGCCTCTTTGTACAGATTCACCCGAGACAAGCACTAAAATTCAGTGTTAACCACAATTTACCTTTTGCCTTTTTAAAGTCAACATCTGGCTAAACATTTTCAGGGTCTATTTGCAACCCCAGGACTGACATTATTTCATTTAAAAGAAGGTGAGCTGCATTATGATGGCATTTCAGCTGTGGCAGGCTCATAAAGCCATTGAAAAATGTGTCACTCCAACTGCACAATGTAAATTTGTAGCAGAAAATCAACTCTCAGTCCAGCTGGGAAATTTGAGTAGCTGACTATTACAGAAGCAATCCCTTGAAATTAAGGTACATCTACACATTGAAATGGGAAGCAATTACGTTCATCAACATGACAGTTCTATTTTACTTGCTTGAATTTCTGAAATGTCATAGTTTCTACCAACAAAGTTAGAGTTTCAGAGAAAACTGCAGCATTGCTGGCTTCACTTTGCTTAGTATTCTGCATCAATAAGTTAATGATCAAGAGACCCAGAGACTGGGACTAGAGCTCCTTAAGTCTACTAATTGTACATTTACTGAATCAAAATCGAGACAGATGGACATCCTATGAAGTGTCTGACTATTAATGTTCCTTCCCAATTCTCTGAAATATCCAATGCAAAACAAGTTTAACTATACTGATCTGCAGGCACAGCAGCAAGGATGTGTCTATTGAAGCCCTGATTTAAAAAAAAAAAAAACCACAACAAACAACAAAAACCCCCCAAAAACAAAACAACCACCACACAAAAAAACACCTTCCAATGGTAAAAGCACACAGTAAGGATATCTGTTCACAGGTTTTGGGCCATAAAAACTCAAAGCATTGCAAACTTCTGCTAATGCCCTCAAGCTGGGCTTTCACTTATGTTAGTATAGCTGCTGGACTCGGCCCAATTTTCTGAAGATGAACAGATGCATCTTCCCTGAAGTCCTGTGAAGAGTAAGTCACAGTACAAGTGAGACTAAGAAATAGCTGGAAAAGGAAATCGACTCTTACAGATTTTGGAACAGGGAAGCCAAGCATATGCTCAGACTACAGAAGTATGAAGAAACAAATCAAGGGCTCAGATTTCCTTGTTTCTTGATCTCTTGTTTCTTGATCTCTTCACCCAAGTAACTAGTGATAGAATGAGAGGAAACAGCCTCAAGTTACACCAGGGGAGGTTTAGATTGGATATTAGGAAACATTTCTTTACTGAGTGAAGCATTGGAACAGGCTGCCCAGGGAAGTGATGGAGTCCCCATCCCTGGAGGTGTTCAAAAAACACGTGGATATGGCAGTCCACGACATGGTTTAGTAGGCATGGTGGTGTTGGGTTGATGGTTGGACTAGATGATCTCAGAGGTCTTTTCCAACCTTAAGGGTTCTATTATTCTTTCCGACCTTTTCCCATGAAGCGCTACTCTCTTGGAAGGAAACATCCACAGACAAAAAAAAGAGGCTTTTATGCGTCTTCATGCATTCCTATCCACCACTGACACAAAGAGAGACTTAAAAGCATCAGAGCTGCAAACCCAGGTCATGATGCCCCAAAGCATCCACCAAGTCAGTCTTCAAGTAGCCATTGAACTTGTACACCCAGGTGATATTTAGGAATAAAGGGCTGCAGGGTGATGCAGGAGCTACCCCATCATCTAACCTAGGGCAGCAGAGACACTGAAGGGAAGGGAAAAAGCCTACCTACAATCCCTTTATTTTTCCTCCTCCCTCAATACAATCCTGCCAGACAAGGTGACTAGTGCAACCAGGTGGGAGAGTCAGTGAAGATTTGCTACATACCACAGCCAATCTGCAGTCAACCGTTTAGCAGGTTTAAGCTCTGTGCTATCTTAGACAACCAGCAAGACAAAACTTCCCTTTCAAATCCCATTTTTCCCGTGCCTTCAAGCCTTCCTTCTAAGCATGCCTGCATTACAGGGAGCTTTCGAGATCTCCCCCCTGCAAAATGCCACCACCAGATCCTGAGGACCCTGCCAGCAGATGCACTCGCCTTACGCTCAGGAGCTGGTGAGGGACCCTCTGCAGGACCAAGGACAGGGAGGAATCCACATCTCCAGCTGAACTATCCACCCACCACGGCTGCGTGCCAAGGACACAGGTCAAGGAACACAGACTAAATCTCAGCTCTCCTCTCTTCCTTTCACTCTCCCTCCAGAAGAGGTGAAGGGATATGGCAGAACATAGTACTGAAGCTCACCATAAAAACCTCAGGCACTGCACATTTCCCCCTGGGCACTCCAGGTGCTACGTTTTTGTTTATTCCTCTATGTTGTACCAGAAAATACATGTTGAAGAATAGGGGTAGCAGCTTTAAAGGGTTTCAAGGAGCAGCTGAGAACAGGCAAAACTCCCTCCTTCATTCACATCAGCCCCAAAAAAACAATTCAGGAAGCTCCCATGGTTCAACTGAGTCTTTAAAGAGTAATAATATTGATACACACGTTTTGAGCCTATTTGACAAGATCGGGATGAAGTTCTGTATAAACTTAGTTTTTTAAGAAAGCAGAATCCCGTAAACAAAAGTTGTAATCATTAAGAGGGGACTAAGTGCCAAATTGTGTTGATCCTAACTTCAAAGGAAAGTTACAGGTGTTCTTAGGCTCAGCATAATCCAGTTCATCTTCAGATGCTCCTGCTGAAAGGCACCTATTACAAGCCATCCATATCACTAAAGTCCTGGACCAAAAGTTTAGAAAACTTTTCCTTGATCCTTACATGTTCAGTAAAATGCACAAGACTTCTACAATCCAAAGTAGACCTAAAATTGACAAATTCCTAATCTGGAGGGAAAAAAAAAGAAAAAAATAAAGAGGATTGCTTTCTTTCCTCTCCCAAATCCTGATGGTTCAGGATAATTTAATGGCCAGCTCTGTGCAGTGTGTGAAGTCCACCAATCCTACACAAGCCCAACTGACAAAACATTTGCTGGCCCTACAAAAGCCTTATTATTTATCACCCTGCCCTTAATCGGTTTATCTGTCTAAACCAAAACCCCAGGATGCTTCTCAGATTGGGGATTTAGAGACTCCAACCATTTGCGAAAAGGCATCTTTAACCGAGATCTCTTTGATGATGCACGTGTGGTTGTCTGGAGTGCAGATACTTGGATAGCTCAAATCCCCAATGTTCTGGTACACTGTTGCTTTGAGATGGTCCAGGAATTTTACATTCCTGATCACCTTCGGTCTTGGTGGTTTATGGCAGATGTTTTATGCTCCATCTGGTTTTCATTCCACGCAGATCCTTAAAGAATTCATCCTAATTTCTGGTTTCTGGGAAGAAATGGCACATGCTAATATATATATAGGGTTTTTTTAAAAAAAAATCCTCTTTTCCTCATATCCTATTTGAAAGATCACATCTGCTCCTAAGGTAAGTACTTCACATTGAGCTGCAGCAGGTCTTAAGTTTCACTTGGCTCACTTCTGCGCCTTCCACTCTCCAGAAATTGTATAACGATTCACTGACATATTTTGACATATATTTGCATTTTATACCAAAACCATTTTTCTGGAATATTTGTAATGCTGGATACTCACTATAACAGTATTTCATCACTCAGGGCAGATGCAACCAAGGGAACAATTCCTTCAAGCTAGTCACTCCCAGCACCTTGTTCAGGCCAAGCCTGATCTGCTATGTATATCAGTTCACGGGAAGCTTGCGGACCTGGCTATAGCCGACAGCCCCAGGGCTGAGGCAGCGCACACAAGTTAATCTGGATGCATGCAAAGCCAGAACGTGGACCCTGAAATGGATTTCCAAATCTGCTGTCAGACGAAGTTAGCTTCAGGACCACTGCATGATGCTTTTGTGCCTATGAACCTGCTGCACTCAGGACACTGAGACCCGTAGCAGACACTGCTCTGTCTGGAGATGCAGATGGGTCTCCTCTCAAGGTGCTTCTACAGCACTTCCATTCTGAAGTGCTTCACTATCCCTTTATAATGAAAAGTTAGACTTTATCATCCCTACAAAGCAACAGCCATAGACATGAAGTGTCCTGAACCTGCTCCAGAGGTGTCCAGACTAGGAGCTTAAGTCCCCTGCCAGATATGATGCCAGTGATGCACATGCCAAGAACTATTTTTTCTGTTTGATCAGACTCCTTGCTGCTACCCTGAAAATAATTTCTTGTCCCTCTCCCTCCTCAACATATCCTCAGTCACCAGAGAACATAGCATTAGCTTGACTTCAAACAGAGCCTGCCCTCCTTTCACCCCAAGCCTCTTGAAGGTAGTTTCACCCCAGCACCTGAAGCTTTCACAAAGCACCTGAAGAAAGCACTCAGCACTCAACCACTGTGCTAAGCCAGCATTCTCATCCCATTTTATTCTTCCCAGCAGAGTAGACATCACTAAATGTAAAACGCATTGTGGTCAATGAAGCATTCCTGGTCAACAAAGCTGGACCTTTGTGGGAAGCAACTACTTGGCAGTTCCTCCAGACACATGGCATCTCCTTTGGCCAAGCAGCCAACAGCTGATTGCTGCGTTCCTCTGCTGGTGGTGACCATCCTTGCTGAAATGTAGTGGAGGACACACATCCATACCCTGCCCATGCTCGCTCTCAAGCTTAAGCTGCTGTAGAAAGCAGTTTTGTGCTAGAATACTTGTCTGCAGAATAGGACTCAGGTATGCATCTTATTTTCTTATGCCAAGTCCAAGGCAGATAGCCCTCAGCAGAGCTGCAGGGGGAAGGCTGCAACACTGCGGCTTGAGCTAAGGAGGATTTAACAGCAGGAAGGTGTCCAACAGAGCCCCAGGATTCTCCCTGCCTACACTCTACATCTTTATCTTATGGAAAATTTCTGGGTTTGATACTTAAATATATTAACCAACTCCCCAACAAGCTGTAAGAAACTGAACATGTTTTGATGTCGGGCTGAGGCTCTGTAATCATGGTTTGCCCTGAAGGCTTTTCACAGCCTTTAAGAATTTCTGAAAGTGAAAGTTTGAAAGTGGAAAGGGAGAAAATGACACTTAAAACCAACAAGGCCATTGTGGGAGCTATATAAAGCCCGAAACCTGAGGCTCAATATAAACACTGTATTGCTGCTCCTGTGCGCTGGCTACAGCAGACAAGCTATATCCTGTTTTTAAAAGCGCTGAGCCGAAGTTACTGCAGCTCAGATTTTGTTTAAGCATTCTCAACTCCCACAGCATCACCAAAATTGCTATTGATGCTGGCTTGCAAAGACAGCAGAAAGGGCCTATTAGGCCACTGCTAACTAATTAGGTGGCAACGAGTTGATCTGTGTCTACACACAACAATAATCAATCCGTTTAAATCACCTCATTGCTTAATCAAAATTAAAATCCTCATATACATACAGCCAGCATCTTCATTAAGGGAACACTGCAAGATTCTCATCTATAGTGCGCCACGCTGCCTATTCAACAGGCTTTTGTCAAAATATTCTTTTAAATAAGAAATAAGAGGGCTATTACACATATCAAAGAACACATTCAATGCACACTGTAAACAGGACATCGCATCACAAAAATTCAAAATCAGGCCAATGCTTTCATAAACATTGGCCAACATACCGTCAGTGAAGTCCAAAGCGTACACTGGAAATCTTCGTGCAATGTCATCAGAAATCCCCTTGCCAACATTGAGAAACTCATGCAACTAAAGAAAGGAAGGAAGTGCTGTGTCAGTTTAAAGGCTCGTGTATTGTTAAAGAGATTAACCTCCTTATTCAATACTGATAGGAGCAAAACTGGTCATTTTGAATAGGGCATTCAAATCAGATTTTGTAATGATAATAAAAATAAACTCTTCGCACTTCAATTTATATCCTCAAAAGCACTGTAAAAGAGAAAACTCCCCAGACCACCCTGTTTGGCTCCCTTCCTAACCTTTCCCCCCCTCCCACTCATATCTGCATCCCTGCTTTGCAGGTGAGGGACCTGATGCACAGTGTGACCTGCTGAAAACACGCTGGCCAACAGCAGGGTTAGACCTTGGGTACCCTGGAGTTAAACATCAGGTCAGAGACGCCTTTCCCATCCCTCTAGCCAACTTCTTTTTCATTAGATGCCACCACAAAAAAAAAAAAAAACAACCCTCTTCCCCCAAATCCACTCAAAGCCTCTGACAGGGGATCCCCAGCAAGCACTCCCTTCCTTGGCATTGTATGGGAAAGGGAGATCTCAAAAAGATGTGGTAAGGGAATTCAGAGTGTCTACACCCCAAACGCCACCAAAAGGGAACAAGCTTGAATAACTCCATGTAACAAAGCCATAATTTCTGCCCATTAAAACACAGTAAGATCATTGTGACAGGGTTCCAAAAACCCAACACGTTCCCTTTTATTTCTGGTTTGGGGGCCTGCAAGGTGCAGGATGGTTGTTTATACAATCTGATGCTCACCACAGGCAATAAGGAGCTTTTCAGAAATATGTGACAGCTGCTATTGACTTGCAGCCTCCCAATTCTCACAACTACATCCTTATGGAAAACACATGGAAAGCATCAGAGTTGGCAACACTTGCAAATGAGGCACCTGTCAGATTTTTTTTCCTGTAATCCTCAACTCAGAGTACACCTACTACTCTGAAAATCAAATGCACCTTTATACAGTGCTAATTACCCCAGCTCTCATCTGAACCATTTCATACGTTTATTGCAGAACTAGACACAGAAGACTTACAACCTCTGATAAGGAGCGTGTGGGGAAATCGCAGATCCACATTTTACACCAACAGATCATCTCAAAACAGCACGGACATCTTCCTTTGGCTGGTTTATATGGAAACTGATAAAAAGCTACTGCTTTAGAAAGGACTTGAGACTACAGTGCTCGTTTAACAGACTACACACCACTTTGCCTTTTCTCATGGGACTTGCCTGCTTTGCAGCACCTGGAAGACCAGAGCCACAAGTAAAACACAACAAGAAAACCTCTCCTTTAGAAGAAAAATACACTGGGCAAGGCAAACACTAGGGTTTGGGGTGCAAGAGATACCTCAGAGGACCAGCTCCTTTACCAGTGACTATGGCATCTCATATTTCAGCTACTTAGGTCAATTCTGTTGCATTTTGCAAATACACCTGTACTGCTTTAGGACAATTTCTACTTTCTAGTCTGAACAATCAGGATGAGAAAAAGTGGCAGACACCAGCATAATATCTACATTTTAAGCACTTCCGAAAAAGCGATGAGCTTAAGCCATATTTGGACATCAAAGCCATATGCACTTGAAAAGCAATTTAATTTCCCCCCCCCCAGAAAGACATTCCTGAAGGCATGAGTCAGCCAGAGAATCACAATAGATTTAATGACTAATATGTTGACTCGTCTCACTGCAGTGAGTACGATGATAATGACGCTCGGGGTATCTCATCTTCCGGGGAAGAAGCCACAGGCTGGCTGCTGGCCTGGGGTGGGGAGGGAAGGGGCACTCATGCACGTTGCCTGTTCATAGGCAGCAGTGAGTGGGCAGAAGAGACAAGTACTGCCCAACTTCTTGTCCCACAAGGCACATCGAGGCAACTTTGAGAGAAGGGGGAGCCAGTGGGTTATGCTTGAGACCCCCTCATTCCCTCGCGCATTTATTTCTTGCACTTGTGAGAGTTTAGCCTAGGGTAGGGTGTGGGGATGTCAAGCTAAACCTCATCAGTGGCCAAGTAAGGGGAAAACTGTTCTGCATGGCTAATCCTCCTCTTAACTCTCCTCTCTGCTCTACTAACCTCATACTCAACTTGGGTTGCCCCGAGGAGATTAAAGACCAAGTTTACTGACCTCTGAAGTTATTGCCCTTTTTGGTTTTACTTTTATCCCCTAACCTATCCACCATGCATCTTCATTGTCTAACTGCTCCAGATGTGTTTCAGTCTAGCTTTTGCCTTCTGCCGTCTTCTGAGCTTGCACCCTGTGAGGTTTCCAAAAGTCTTGGGAAAGGCAGTGCTGACACTTCATTCTTGCCCTTTTTGATCTGCTTCCTCACACACTCTAGTGCTGGGAATTTCATGGACTGCCATTCCTTGCTTCTCTCTCCCTTCAGTGGGCCAAGTTTGGCTGACCCCTTGGTTTTCCACCCCTGTTTGTGGTGGCACCTTTCTCAGGACCCTATTAACTTTTTGATTCAACATCCTTATACTAGGTGGCCTTATCCAGGAGGCCAGAGCTGCATCCCCCACCAACGCCAAGCCCAAGGCTTATTAGCCTTTAGGAACCACAGCTCAGGTACCCAGCACCAAATCCTCCTTCAGTCTCCCTATTCTCCTCTTCTGCAAGTCCTTCCGGTGCTTTGCCCATGCTGCTCCTAATACATGAGGGAGGAAAAAGCAGCAAAAGGAACACACACAAAAAGCCTTAGATGAAGTTCATGAGCTTTCCACTTTCCATTTTACAAATCCCTCCCAAGTCTCTTGCCATAAGCGATCATTGTTTGGGTTACAGAAAAAGGCTAAGCCAGCACCTAAGAGCAGTTACAAAGCCAAACAGAAAACATCTGCTCCAACAATGCTGACCTTCTCTCAGTCCTCCCCTAAAGTACTCGGGGGCTGCACGACTGTTTTACACAGGCCAGGGACAGACACTATCCTCCCTCCTGCTGAACCTGAGCAAGTATAGCTCAGCTCTCCCAGCAAACCCACGCATGTATCAAATGGACACAAAATCACAGCCAGAAAGCATCACAACTGTGAGGGGCTCCTGCATGAACAAAAGCACAATTAGATGCCTCAGTAAACAAGAGGATTTCAGGCTGACTTAATTATGACTGAGTATGTAGCCTTGCCTAAATAATCCGCTGAGACGAGCCAAAGCAAGCTGATTGTGCTGTAGGCACAGCATGGTATGCAACTGTCATGTCCCCTTCAGTATTTATGCAGAGGTAAGAACGAGCACTTGCAAAAATCCCACCACACACAGAATATTTGAGGCAATTTCTCCCCCATCACTGCAGGACCAAGGGAAGGAGGTAGCAGATTTTTATGCTACCAAGAGACTTTACCCTCCTGAGGGCTCACTTGAAATAATACAGCGGCTCTGGATTAGGTATTTATTTCACTGGGGTTTGTTCACAGGTTGAAATTGCAACCCTGGTCTCACACGAGTTTGCGCTCACATGCTTCCTTTCTAGGAGGTTATCACACAGGACAGGCAGAGGGAGACGGCTCTTATAGGAACCGAGGAATGCGGGCTATGATCTCAAAATCAACCTCACTTCTCCAGGCACATCTTTGCTTGCCGTGAAAAGAAATCTCCATCCCAGTTCTTAAGGTCTATGCTGGCAAGGCAGGGTGGTGGACAGCTTCTTCCAAGAGACATGAGAAAGCAGGGTTACTACTACACAGGCTGCGTCTCCTGAGAGCTGAAGGAGAAAGCATTTTAGAAACAACGATTTACCAAATCCAACCCAAGAATGGTCAATGCCAAGAGCAAGCGCTAAGGAAACAAGCATTGCTACCTACAAGCACTGGCTCGGAGCCAGCGAAAGCCTGCCTAGCCAAGGCTGCTTGCCCAAGCAAGGCAGGTAGGAACCACCACTCCTCAGGGCCAACATCTACAAGCTCAGCGCTGCATCCAGCCCTCCTGCGCACCAAACCACAGGGCAGAAAATCCTCTACAGATATTTAAAGAGGGATAGTTTTAGCAGAAGACAGAGCCAGACGCTTCAACCGCTCTACCAAACCCCACTTTGAAAGACCAAGTGCAATGGGTTACACGTACTTTACCTAAATTACATTACCGCAACTACTCCAAATACCACCACTCTGAATGACCTAGGTTTGAAGAGGGTTTCAGGACTTGTTCTGCAAACTTAAGAGCAGGTATGGGGCTTAAAAAAAAGTTCAAAGCACTACCTATAAGCAAGGGGATTCTGCAGGAAAAACATGAGCTTTGCTCATTTCCAGATGTGCAGATCAAAACCCCTTAAGTCTATTCTGGGCAGGGGTGGGGGGAAGATAAGTTAACAGCTTCTGTGCTGTAGGCAACCCAGAGCTTTAAGATTACTTGCGATTCAGGGACAGAAGCAGCAGGCTAGAGATAGCACAGTTTGTTTTTCAGGTATGCTGTCTGGTTAAAAAGAATGAATTGCTGAACGGAAAAGCAAAGTGGTGACCAATACACAGGAAATTCCAGAAAAGAAAGCTGGGTTACAGCATTTCCCTCGAACTTTAAAGTACAAAGCAAGTAACTTTTTACAGAGCTACAGATCAAACAATGAGAAGTCAGGCCAAATACTGACAGGCAACTTTTAAGTGAAATTACCGTGCAGGGATGGCCAAGAAGTCTTTTGGCCGCAAGAAAGACAAGCAGCAGCTTCTTTCAGAGCCTTCTGATTGTAAGGATTAAGTACCTTCGACCAACAATGCACAGTGATCCATTAATCCCACCCTTGACTAAGCATCTGGAATCAAAGTCCTGTAACCATTTCAACCCCCTACTGCTCTGCATCCCTTCAGCACCTGCCTCTGAAGTGGTGGGTTGTTTTTTGTTTTTTTTAATTAGATTTACAGCAGGAGCAGAGGAAGTTAGACATACACACACAGCAGCTGTTTGTAGAAACCTCAGTGCTGAGGGCTTGCTAGGAGAGCCCAATGGATGCAAGTAGCACAAGTACTTCATCTTACCCCAAACCCCTTGCATTTATGCATTTGGACCACTGACGCAGGGGCATGGCAGATGTTGGCCAGCCTTACCTTGAGTGGCTTAGGACCGTGCGACTTGTGCCCATCGCTCATTGCTGAGGGTCTCTGATTCACCACCGTCAACAAATGGCGTTGGTGGACTAAGGCTTCCTTGAACTCCTCTTCAGTTTTGGTTTCTAGGAGTTTCTGCCGAAAGGTTATGTCTGAAAACATCGTGGCAAAGGTTCTGCCCACTTCTGTGGCAGTTTTGGTACTTTTCTGAGTAAGGGGGAAGAAAAAAAAGAGACAAAAAAAGCCTTGTAAAACTATTTTCTTTCACTTCTAAAAGGTAAAACCACTGATTTGCCCCATTGGGAACTATCAGAAGAGCAAGTTGCCTGGCTTTCAGGACCCCAGAGACACCTGATAGAGAAGGGTACATGTGGCAGCTGTTGCAGGGGAACATATCACCCACAGCAGGATCCTGTGAAGGCATCAACATACAGGCCCTGACCAGAAGCACTGAGCAGTCTCAGTCAACTTCCCAGGATTTGATCCAATGCTGAGCATGCATTTTATCCTCAGTCTCCCTTCAAGGCTGCTAAGACTAAACAAATAAGAGCCTTTGCAAGAGCCTTTGCTATCTTACAGCATCTCAGCATTACTGCTACCCAGGTGGAAAGTCACTGTAGTCAAGGTTCCTGCAGGTAGAAGTGCCCTGACATCTTTTCCGGAAGACTGAGATTATTGTGCACATCTGCTTCATCAGCTTCCTGTTTTCTGGGCATTCAAACTCAGTTTGGTTGGCCTCTCTGGGGCAATTCTGGCAGCACAAGTGGAGATTTAGAGCTCTCAGCTAAAGTAACTACTGGCACAGATGAAAACACAGGAAAAAAGCATCTGAGCACGCACACAAGCGGCACCGTCTATCTTCACTAAATGCTTGGAAGGGACAGGAGGCTTGCAAACATGAAAAAGGAACAAGAGCCTATTTGAAGGCTTTATCGCTTCTGTGAGCCACAGGCCTGATCCTTGAGGGTCCAGCTTCAACAGTATCCAAGCCTGTTTTCTTATTGCTCCAAGCACTTTGGAATTTAGATACAAAGGGAACGGTAAAGGAGACTGAGCTCCCCATCCCTCCACAGACCCAACAAATCCAAGCTCTACAAACCCTGACCTGCTCAACTGCTTTTACCACTTTGGTTGGGACAGATAACTTTACCTTGGCAAGTATCTTATGTCAAACCACAGCTCATTAAAAGCTCCTTTTGATGCAAAGTTTCAGCACTCCTGCCTTAGCTACGCTCAACACTCATCATGCAGCAACTGCTAGAGACACCCAACCAACCACCCCTCCTTTGGACAGCCTCCAAGCTCCTCGCATTACTGTGAAAAGTAGTAGCAAGCATATGTGATTGACTTGAATTAGTTTTCATGATTCAAAGCAGATGAACAATTTCTTCATAAACACAACCAAATAATTCAGTGTTGCTTGTGGCAGAGGCATGGACACAGGGGTGGCACTGCACTAGTCCCAAAGTCACCACTAACAGTATACTTGCTCCATCACTCACACTGCCCTGGCTCTACCTCTCCTCCATAGAATCATAGAATTGTTANCACCCTCTCTCCATGTCCCTTCAGACATGCTTACTAGGACATGTTCAATTTAAGTTTCTAGGGAAGGGTTTGGATTATAAATGAAGATAATCTGCTCTGGGAGTTGCTTTTAGAGTCTGTAAGCTTGGTCCTTTCAGGCTGAACCAGCCTGGAATTGCCATTGCAGGGGAGGCTTCTTCTTTCACCTCTAAGCAGCAGCAGTCCTTGGGTTGGATGCTGCAAAGGGTTACTTCAAGCTGCCCAATCTTGTTCCCTTTCTTTGCTTTCCCAGAGAGATGAACAGTTTAGAGCAAGAGCACAGATATTTGGAAGAGAACTCAAGTTTTCTCCATCCTCCATATTAGAGGAGGCCAAAGATCTAGATTCCTCAGCACAACAGATGCCCATTTTCTGGGCTTTTTTTAATTTTTTTTTTCTCTCCAAGCAAAGCTCATTTAATCTGTTACTGTCAGCAGGTTAATTATTTTAACTGCTGTACCAGAAATGCGTAGAGCTGGCTAGATAAACTCATTTAAAATAAAAAGCATATTGGCAACTGCAGCTCTGCTTGGCCTCCACTCCCTTTCCTTAATTTGATGCTGTCCATTGGAATTGCAAGCTTTCAGGATAAAAGCGGATGCAGAGCTGTTTGCTGGGTGCTTTGCACGTAGCTGGCCAGAGATAAGCAAACTGCCATACAATAAGAGAGAGATCAATGCAATTGCATGCGGGTTCAGTTGTTTGCCTGCTGCTTTTCATAAGGAACACCAATATGTTTTCAGCCTGTTGGGTTTGAGACCTATGCCAAAAGCATTGAACTGCTCAGTTGGGAAAGATCTGCCAGAAATCCTGGGAAATAAGGAAACACCAGTATTTCCATTTAAACAAAGGTGGTGGTGGAGGGGAGACGACAGACAGACCAGACTAGAAGGTCCCAAGGTCACACAAATAGCATTGAAGAGCAGGAAATTGAATCAGGATATGTCCTGTTCCAGACAAGGTCCCCAACCTCTCCAACACCTCCCAGAAGCACAGACCTAGTAGCCCCAAGGTGTAAACAGGCAGCTTAAGTGTGAAAAGGTCTTGAGCTTTGAACCGTTCAACCATTAGCTACAAGAACACACCATATTGATCAAGCCAGTGCTTTCCAGGAAGACAGGACAGTGATCCCCAATTGACCTTGATGCCCCCCATGATAGTAGTACACATTTACTGCAATATGTCATTTGTTGGCCTTGTCTACCCCAAAGAACCAGCAAGTACAGTTAAGCAAGCTTTAACCTCACTGTTTCAAGTGCCAAAAGCTGTGAAAACACATCCCAAAGGACCTCAGCACAGTCTGACATTACAAGCACCCTAGCTCCCAAATAGTCTTGCCCATACTGCCATAAAGCTCACAAAACTACATATTCTTCTTGGTTACATCAGTCCATCTACAACTGCTGCAACCACACCTGCCATGCAACTGTCGGTCCCATCAAGAGAGTTTACTGGGAAGCAACCCAGAGCTTTGCAGTTGGGCATCAGCTGCAGACTCACACGAGCCCTTCGCAAGCATGGCTTTAACCAGGAACAGCATTCCTTACTGCTAAAAAATAGCAACTAAACTGGTAAAACTGGAGGGGGGAATCTGTGAAGTATTACATGCATCATGGAGGTGCAGGAAGCTTATGGGGACTGCAGACACTTAATCTGCAGTGTTCTCGCCCCAGTCAGGCTAGAGGCCACTCTCCATTATGGGATGAGGATGCAGCTGACTCATCTACCCCTCACAGATACTGTTAGAATAAACCATCTTGACAACAGCTGAGAAGATTTCAGGCCTTTTCACGTTCCCTCATGTTTTAAAAATAATATGTTACCATTAACCCTAGAAGACAACCAAGGAAAAGCCATCTTGGGAGAACCCTCTGAAGCACCAGAGCAAACACGAATGCGGTACTCACCATTTTAGGAGGAGCCAGGACTAATATCACAAATCTCACTTCACAAGAGTTTTCACCCCAATTCTGAGGCCTCTCCAGGCGGCTGATGCAAACATGACGTCGCTGAAGGGATTTTATAGTGCAACTGTCAAGAAAGATGGCATCGTCATACATGGCACTATGATACATGGCATGCTCTTTCCTGGTTTGCAAGGTTTATAAATACCACACACTTCAACTTTAAGAAATACAAAATATTGTTGGTTGCAAAAGGCTAGCTTCTGAAGTCTTAAAGAGTGACTTTAAGTTACTGCTAGCTCTTCTGTAGAATTTGAACATCCATGTTTTTATGGGAAATAGCCTTCCAGATTTCAAGGTGTATACTTCCTCTTCCCCATCTGCTTTTTAATAGCCAAGAAATCAAAAGACAGAGAATGCAACCTGCTTACTACTTGCAGTGCTACAGAAGCTTCTACAAAAAGATAAAGAAAAAGACATCTTAGAAAAAAACCCAACACCTACATTACTGGAAAGCAGTTTACACTTCATTGCATTTCACCTGATCTCCCAAAGTGCTTTGGGAAACACTAAGGCAAGATGCCAAAGCAACATATTTCCACTGCTTTTGCCTTGGGCAGATCTCTGTTTGAGTGGCTTTCCCTATTTGCTCTCAGCTGTTATTTTTCCGTTTTCTGGTACAGGTGTGTTACAGAAACCAAGCTGACCTCCTTGCTCAGGATCTACAGAGGCTGTAGCAGGCTGGATTACTGCTCAGAGGGAAATCCTTGGCTGCAATCCAGCCAGCCCTGCTGGGCATGTGACAGCTGTTTGACTCCAATAACAAAGACGAGCAACAAGTTGTTCGAAATAAACACAGAGATCATCTGTGGAAGCCATGAAAGACCAGGTCTGTCTCCACCCTGCGATCTTTAAACAGAGCCATGATCTGAATAGCCATCATTTTTCCTGCTGGGAAATTCGGACAAAGCAGCAAAGTGGCTTGGTGCAGTTGCAGAAAGAGGTTAACACCAGCCTGGACTGCAGATCTCCTGCTCCCATTAAAACCACCTACTACTTCTCAACTCTTCTGAAAGCACTGGTGAGATACATACATAGGTTTTGCCTATTGACACTTGAAGTATGGAAGTGTGTTTTCCTACCTCAGAGTGATTTTTTTTTTTTTCCTGGTTCAAAGTCACTTAGACCACTTGCTCCCTTGTATTCATCTAGGAAGCGCCTATCACAGTCCTTAAATCATCTCTAACTTCTCTTCCATAATCGTAGCCCATTTCTTTCCTTTTAACATATATTCTCACACCCATGCACCCTGATGGTTGTTTCTTGAAGGAACCTGGAGGCTGTAGATGTACTAGTATGTCAGGAGCACATTATATTTTCTATTAAGTTCTTAATAATTTGCATACAAAAAAAATCACACCAAGTATTTTCTTATGAAGTTTGACTTCCTGATCATAGATGGGAAGCAGCCTACTTAGGCAAGTGCCTTTGTCAGATTAATTTGTGTGAAAGCAACCAAACAGCTTAATGAGAACAATATAGGTCATGAGTTAGATAGTTAGATGACAGTATTTATTTTATTTCTTAACTGACCTCTACCACAGCCCCTTGTCCTTTTTCTACTCAAATCAACTTTAGAAGGGAGAAGGATCAAGGCAGGTCCTAAGGTTAGGAATAAATCTCTTCTAAAGTAATTGAAAACAGAGTACAAGCTCTCTTCTCAACTAAACCCCTAGTTTGGATCTGCAACAATCCTTGTCTGTCCTTCCTTCCCAAGAGATCAAATGAGCACAGTCAACACTGGTTTTCACAAGCAAATTAAAGCCCTAGGTAACAGTCCTGCTGTGGCCGGACAGCATACAAGTCTTCTT
>VZTL01004590.1:7236-21394 GCA_013400535.1 Scopus umbretta
TGCTGTTCCTCTAGTTAAGCCTTTTTAACCATATTCTTTCCCTTGCCTTTTGTGCATTCCATCTTTCCATGCACTGTTCATGGCACCAAGTTCGTTATAAAGTATTTTATTAGTCTTTTTCAGTAAATATACTGTCAATAATTGAAATATAAAATATATCAAGTCTGAGCATTCACAGTATTAGAGTTATATTTAAATATTCATTTATAGTATCATGTGTCTCCTACTAAATGGCTACCAGCATTGAACTACAGAAAAAAAAAAACCAAAAAAAACAAACCTGTCTGCACAGTTACTGGCTTCCTTTGACACTAAACAATGCAAAAAAAATTAAGTCATTTAGACATAAATAAATCTTGCATCAGAAAATCCATGAGCATAATAGTGAATTAGAAAAATGTTTTAGATGACTTTGTTCATCCAGCAGCTGAAGTAGAACTAATACTTCCAATATCTGTTCAGGGATTTATCTTGTCTAGCTATGACTTTCAAGTGATGAGAGTCCCTTTGCTTCCCTTGAGAATCTAACCCACAGACTACCAGACCTCTGGGACAAATTCCTGGCTGTTGTAAGCTGGTCTAGTTCCACTGGCTTCAGGGTAACTAGGCTGATGGTTTTTTTACCAGCTGACATATTGTTACAGTATTACAGAGCAAAGGTAAATGTCATTTTTATAACTGTCCACCTCATTTAACACAATATCTCTTAAAAGATTTCAGCACTGTAGGCTTCTTTGTTTTAAATGCTTAAACAGGAGAGAAAATGCTACCCAATAAATAAAGGACTTTAAGATTCCAAAGCCATTTCCCCATGTTTCCATGGAAATGGGGACCTCGCTCCTTAACAAAGATGACATTAATGATCAGGTGCATGGAGTCACACAAAAGAGAGAAAGAGGACAGAAATTACCAGCTACTCAACAGTTTGTCAGTCTGGAGCACAACCTTCCTCCCCAGTTAGGGGTAGGACTTGATACCCCTTTTGCAATCATAAAGCTTCAGCAGAAACAGCTCTTACAGTGTTAGAACAGAGGAGGATTGCTGCTTTATTTTTAATCTGTCTTGCTAAGTTTGCTAACTATAGAAGTAAAACAAATAAAACAATGTCATCATCATCTGAGGGAGGAAGAGGAGGAGGAGGAGAAAGAAAGGGCAGCTTCAATAAAAGCAACACTATAAATGTGTTGCCACACTCCAGCCCCCTCGCAATGTGTCTATATCTCAGTTTTATCTAGCCCTGCCACCCATGGCTAGAGGCTGGGGACTGGAAAGGATCACTCTAGATTGCTGTGTTTGAGATTATCACCATTATAGCACGAGCTGAAACCAAAACTCAAGGCTAGGAGCTGAGCTAGGAAAGTATACAGTAAATTAAATAGTTGGTAGGAACTATTGGTCTAACAGCAAGTGAAAAGGAAGCAGAGGTGTGAAATTACTTGCCCAGGTTCAATCTTTGCCACGGCCAAGACAAGAGAAGCCAGGTTTCCCCGAGACCCTCATCGCATCCTTCAGACCCTGGGTAGCACTGCCTCTGTGCTGAGAAGACTTTCAACCTGGCAGATCTGAACTGCAGATGACTTAAGTCATATCCCTTTCTTCATTCATTTGTGTCAAAATGTCCTGATGCTCCATTTGTCCTAACTGCAATATCATCATTTTCTCTGAGTGAAGGTAGAGCTTCTAAAGGATTCAAATGAAGAACATGCAAAATCAGTCTGCAGAGCGTCCACCCAAAGGAGAGGACCCTGGCAAAGAAACATCACCCACCACACAGGTGCTGAAGTGTCAAGGAAACAATCCCCTATACTTCAACCAAAGAAATCCCTCAGTGTGCCTCGGGATCTAAGGGAGGAAAAAAGTACTACATAGGACAAATAAAACCTACATGTCACACAGGTGTACATTTGGCAGAGAAAATATCTGCCAAATTACTATTTTTCAGGACAACAAAAAAGGATGTCAAAACCCAGTATTTTCTGATTGTTCCTACATAAGTATTTCTACTTCATATCCTCCTGCTCAATACTGCTCAGAACATGGATCTCCTGAGTTGTCACTCAGACCAACTTCTTGGGAACTGCTGCTGAACTTTGTGATTTTTTAATACAATAGTAATACCAATAAAGTGAAATTAAGATTGGATCTGTAAGCAGGCTTGCCAAACAGAAGTCACATTGTGGAAATGAAAATCAGACCTAATTTTTAGTATGCTCTTCTAGGCATGCAAAGCCAGAGAGAGGACTGTATAAAGAAAAAAAAAATGTTCACTTTCTCCTCCCAAATTTGGATCCCTAAAAGAGAGTGGCTCCAACTTAGTCTACAAAGCAGAGGAGCCTGGGGTCCTTCACACCATGACAACCCATGAAGTCAACACTGAAGGTCTAGGGCAGTAGATCTAGTCTTGGAATTTTTTTACCAATTCTGTACAAACATGTGGGTCCTGCCTCAGATGAGCTCATGGCACCACAGGGCAGAAGGAATGACAAAGGTGATTCTTTTGCATAGATTAGAATAAAATACTAACAAACATTCAAGAGTTTTTAGGTTTGTTTGAACATGAAACTCTCAGTAGATTTCACTGTGAATCAGAAAGAGAGAAATTATATGCACAGAATTCCCAAATGCTGCAGTGATTCTACACATTAACCTGGAAACAATTATCATTTTTCAGAATACATGTATTTACAGCATGTTGTATAAAGAGCTGGAAGTCAAAGAACAAGAATAGTTTTCAGACTAATATGCATTATATATGCATACAGTACCACCTACAACAAAAATGTTCTGGCAAAAAAGTAAAATTTGGGTGACTCGTTCTACAGTTGTGGTGTTTTCCTTCTTTTTCTTTGAAATATGGTCAAGTCAAAAACCTCCACAGAGGTCCAACCACCAATCCAATTCTGGATCAATCATCACGCAAGTGATCAGCTTGAAACCTAGTCACAATGACAGTAAACTAACTATATGACATTGAAATAAAACACTCAAGACACTTTGATGAAATGGAGTACTTAATGCAGAGGAAAAGAGCAGTTGATTTGTTTTGGTTTAGACCATACTAATCAAAAGCAGTAGTGCTTTGCCAACGCGGACACCAGAACTCAGCTTTACGTAAAGGCTGGGACTAGAAATAACTTCATGTTTTGGGTAAACTCAGTGAAGCTACAAAATGTAAACACTAAACACAATCTGTGATATTGATTACAGTAAATGTATGAATCATAGTGCTCTATCTACATGTCAATATATTTTAGACTGGGATTGCCTTTGAAGCTAATATACCTGTAAATCAATTATAATGTAACCAGCTGAGTATAACAATCAACTTATTTGGCTTTTGCCGCATTTAGTATTTTAGCATCCTCTGGCACTTATTGATTTTTCTAATAGTGCCACCATGATAGAGAAACAACCATATTTTTACTTTTAGAAATTAAAACGGAAAAAAGATTACACTGGTGGCTTGTTCAGCTCCCTAGAAAAAACTCAAGAGCACTGAAGGAAACCAAAGCTAGACTCTCAAGACCATTACCTGAAGCCAAAAAACCTACACGTTCTTTTCCACATCTATTACTGCTTATTGGTGACAGAGTACTGTGCTAACCTACCAACTTTAAGAAAGCTGTTGGAGGGTGTTTGCGTCTTCTCAAAGCACTACTTAAAGGGAACAAATGGAGAAATTTCACTGAAGCAGGCAAGACCAAGCATAATGTGAAAAGAGGTGGAGAGTGGGTGTAAAAAACTTTCCTGTTCTGTAATTTTTCTCTCCCCTGTTGTTCTCTAAGCATTAATTTTAGTAGAGGCTTGGGGCTCTATTCCGGTACAGGATACCTCCAGAGAGGATTTTAAAACCACATATAGGTAACGAAACAAAAAAATTACCATATCAATTTACTTCAAAAAAAACCAAGTAAAAGCAAAATGAGCATTAGTCTAGAATAGTGTGCAGTCTTTGGGGTAAAAATTAGAAACAAGCAGACCATTATGGTAATCAGATAGCGCAGTTATGAATGTTGAGGGGTAAAGTAATAAAAAAGACCAAGCTGCTAATGATATTCTTGTCAATTGTGTTTGGAAGACAGGATTTGAGCTACCAGAGCAAGAGTCCAAATAGCAAAGCAGTAAAGACATTTTTCAAAACAAGTTGCTCTTCTTTGCACCCAAACTTAGTTTAGCTAACTGTTTTTGAAAGCCACTGGATGAATACCTCTCAAGAGTTCAGTTTAAGTCTATACTGCAGCATGCTGTTCCCTGCTGAGATGCCAGAGCTTGTTCTGGCAGTGGAGGATGTACAGACGTGTTAGCATGGTGCGCTGGCTGTCACAACCCACCCTGCCAAGAAGGCCGGATTTGCTCTGTGGTAACACAGGTATGCTGCACCCTTTACCAGCTGCTCATGCCTCTGCACCGCACTATGCCAGACAGACACCACCCATGTTGCATCTAGCTGCTGAGTAATCTCGGCACGGCCAGCAGAAATGGGCACTCCATTTACTGTCCTATTCCCCAAGAAGACAAATCCTTGCAGAGAAGGCAGCTTTCTTGAAGGGGTGCAGAAAGCACCTCCCTCCCTGACCAAGCTCACTGAAGTGCATCTAGTGGGAGAGCAGGGGTGGTAACGAGGAACAGAAATAGGATGCTAAATAAATGCTACAGCATTGGACAGACCCAAAAGCAACCTCTTCTGGTTGCTGCTGTCTACACCCCCCGTTATAAAATGGCTGAAAAAAAACAATTTCAAAATATTTAATTGCAATGATACTACTGTAATGTTAAAAAAAGATAAAAGTCAAATCAGGACCCATCAAACATCCATACTGAGAAAAACTACAGTGTTTACTACATCAAACCCCACTGTTCATAGGCTAGACAAAAATTCCCAGTCTAAGGCCCTGTTTTCAGTTGCGTTTGGGCTGCACTATCCTTTAAACACACAGGCTGAATTTTCCTATGACAAGTTGCTGCCTTAGGATGATGACTTTTTTTTCAATCTTACCAAAAATACTTTAGCTGTAACCCAAAACAAAACCAGAAGAAAACATGTTGTTTATTTGTTTTTTTAAAACATTCAGGAACCTTTTCTTTGATCTATTTTTTGCAGCAGTAACTTAAATCTGGCAGAGGACAGGGACTCTGTAACAGATAAGCACCTTTTGTTTTCCTTCTGAAAATCTACTTGCCCAAGCGGTAAGCCTTTACACACATCTGTCATGCCTTGTAGAGTTTGCTCTGCATTAAAGAGCTGAACTGCCCAAAGACTTGCACTAAGGTTGAACAGGCCTTTCCCTAGAGTTGCCAGTCTGGGCTGCTAAATCCAGGTCCAGATGAAATGAAATGAAATGAAACGAAATGAAATGAAAGAGCCTGTCTCTGCTCTGCTGCCCATAACCCTAGCCACATCCAAACGGCATGAAAGACAAAGACCTTTCATGAAGACATGACAAGATACCAGCTCACATGGGAGAATCAACTTGGGCATACCAAGAAATAAAGCCAGGCAGGAGGGGAGGAAAAACCTAGGACTGCAGTTTAAAGTGCAAAACTGGGAATGAGGATTATAGCTAATGGAGATAATGAAATCAGAAACACTTGATAAGGCTGCTTGTCCAACACAGACACTCAATGCTCCTGTATTCCCAGTTCATGAATGGGGCCAGCACAGCATCCAGGATCAGACAGGGCCACTGCAAAGAGTGTTCATGAAACACTGGCCACTTATGCTGTGGTGAAGATGAGCAAGAAAAGAAAACAAACAATAAGGCCATCAGTAATTCCTCCTTCATTGTGTGGTCTGAATAACGTAATGAGAAACAATAAGGAGAAAACAAAATATTGAATAGCTTCTCATTCAAACAGCAGTGGACTTCTTGTGCACAGGGGGAAGCAGGAATTCTGTGGAAAAACAGTGTGCAACTGTGTAATTAAAGACTGAATCATAATTCATATGCACAAGCAGGTGGGAAAATTAACGACCTGGCATTTCCTAACTTTTGCATGTTTGATTTTGCAGTCCTGATAGCACTCTTTTTCCATAGGGCATGACTGTGTGTCCAGTATGTAAACAAACACTCAAGGCTGTAATTCAGCATTGTGCTCCCCAAATCAAACCATTGCACCCTGCTGAACCACTTCCTTGCAGGTGCAGCCCTCAGCTGTGCATTTGCATCACAGCAAGGACAGCAGTCACCTGGAGTACTGCTACTGGGGAGAGTGCCCAAACCCAAACCAGTTTTATCCCCACTCTATAGAAATACCCTGAAACAAAATTATGAAAACAGGTCCATTTCTACAAGTAAAGGATTGACTAGAAAGGTAATAAATATAGGGCAAATGGTAGGTGTTAAAAAAAATAGCCTTTAAAAGAAGCTTGTAGCTAATACACAATGACTAGTGCCCACAAGCAACTTACAGTAACTCAAAAGAAGGGCACCCAAAGCAGAAGTCAGTCGTTAGGGGAATAGGTTCCAACATCAAGCTGTCAAATGGTTGTTGCAGCATCAGTGAGAGGGTGGAGGAAGAAAAANAAACAGTGGGAGGGGGGAGGAAGAAAAAAAAAAAAAAAAAAAGGAAAAATTGCAACAGGTTTTTAAGGAACTTAAATTGACTGCAGTCACCTAACCCAGCTCATAGGCCACACTCCAGTTCAGGCAAGTTCTCCCCCTTCCTCCCATAACTCCTGTCTGCCAATAAAACATGTGATAACGAATATTTGGATTCCAATAGTCTGGGTTTTGCCACTTGAAGCACTATGTGGGCAGTTCAGAGGCTGTTGATATGCATTGTTTCCTCCTCTTGCAGAGATATGCTTTTAGCTTAAATCATTCCACCTCAAAGCTAACAGAATGACTCGAGGACTCCAGGGGCTGACTGTACTGTATTCACTTCTAGAAGGAAGAAAGGAGGAAGGTCACATTTTACTTTTGGATTACCTATAGAAAGGCTTTCAATTCTTCCAGTCATTTGATATTAAGTGTTATTAAATAACAAGTGAACAATTAATTTATTATATAGCAAGTTTTGCAGTTTTCACTTCTTCTGCCTGTGCACTGAATACATGCGGAGGAGCAAGGAGGAACAGAAAATAGATATCAAGAAATGACATATCCTAGGAATAGCTTCATTTCTGCTTCCACTCCAGGTTTATCATCTCCCTGACCAATTGTCCTCAGGTGGCATGTCTCATCCCCATCTCTTTCAATGACATCCCATCCTCAAACCAAGTCTTGGGGTACAGCACATCACTCAACCACCCCTATCTTGCCGATTCAACTGGGATTAGCTAGCAGTCTCTCCTTTGGAGAAACTGAACTGTGGACCACATCAAAACAGAGCATCAGTTGAGATCAGTCCTAGAAAAAAACAGAGCAAAAAGTACTGGGAGAGGGGAAGGGAAATGACAAAATACAAAGTGTCTTGCTAACATGATCTCTCTACATTGTAATAGGTAGATAGTCTTTAGTATCTAGATAATATGGGTGTCTGTTCTCCTCCTCCCTGTGCTTTAAAGCCTGTCTTAAATCCACCCATAGCACTGCCAAAACCACCCTGCGAAATTCAGCAGAAGGTCAAGCCAGATCACCAAAACAGACGCGCCTCTGGGGCTTTAGGTATACCATGGATCCATTTCCTCCTTCCAACATGCACTTTTATGACAATCATCTTATTATCTTAACGCACACACAGAGCAATATGTGCAAGGGCCCAGCCAAGACTCCTTTTTAATAGATCACAGTCTGTTCTAAGTCAATTAATTACACACATTTTGCTCAGAACATTCCCAACTAGTTTTTCCATATCTCATAGTATGCGGTATGAAGCTAAGAGTTTGCAGCTTTGTTGCCAAAGCTAATCAACCCTCGATACTACAATAACAAATACAGTGAGCAACAGACTAAAGAATGACAAAATATGTTCAGCTAGAATAAGAGTGTCTCTGTGCTGCAAGTCAATTTTGTCTGAGATTATCTTAAGAAAAATATATTTTTTTGCTTTGCTGCAGGAGCCATCAATTAACATTGGGGCATCAATTCCGACACAGCAGTTTGGCCGGGTCTCCCCACAAACATGCCTCTGTTGCTGGTCCATGTAGACGGCTTCAGAGGAAACACAAACCAGCAGCAATAGTAGATCTGATTCTTTGGGACAGCTCTGTTACAGGTAGAAAAATCCCAGCACAATTAGAAAATGCCCATCCAAGTTCCATCTGCTGGCCAACGTACATCCTCATTGCTGAGATTTCCTTTCCTTTGGCATTAATTCAACCTGCTGCAGTGAACCGCTTTTGGGCTAGTGCCCTCAGTTGTATTTATTTATACAACCACAGCCTACCACTAACAATTCATGCTAATAGTTGAACTCAATATACAAGTGAATCTGGCAGTCAATGTTACAAAATACTTTCCAGCAATACTTAATCTACTCCCAGTTGGTTTCAGTGAGGGAAGTGTGGTTCTACTGGAGTAGAGCCCCTGGTTTTGTTCATTTTAAAATAAAAGGCACTATTTTTAAAGAGGTGTACAGTACAGTTTTCCAAAACGCCTAATGACTTGAAAACCTAAAAATAGCCTTAGGAATTTAGTACAATCACCACAATTTGGCAGTCAAGCCTAGAGTTAGACCTTGAGACTGAGGACAGAGTCAAGAGATGAGAGTCAAAGCGGGAACAAGTCAAGACAAAGGGAATCAACAGGGTCATGCAGGGTGGGAGAGGAGGACAGGCTATGCCATGGGCTTGAGCCCAGCAGTGACCAGACAACAGTCTGACCTCACAGCCAGTATATGTCTGTGTCCTGGAGATTCCGCTCTGGGGGCAACCCAGGACAGCTCCTAACAGCTCCCAGCACCTCCACGAAAGGCTGCAGAGTGTGCTAGGGAGATGCCAGCTCCTTGCCCACCCTCAAGACAGTGCATGGGGAGACCAGGTTTTCAAAAAGAAAGTTAGACCACTGAAGTCATCTAGGTTTTGTTTCATTTTGTTTTGTTTTTTAAGTTGTTACCTGTGTCCACCCAGGAAAGCTCCATTCATCTAAAAATCACAGGAGGATGCACCTCCTATGTGAAGCCCTAGCTTTGGATTTAAAATGTTTCATTTAAGCCTGACCCTGATCAACTAAAGCTACAGTAAGAAAAGTAATGTCACTAAAAAAAATAGTGTCCAGATTAATACTGGGAGTTTAAATTTACCTTAGAAGTTAAAGTGCTACAACCTCCCCTCTCAGCATGACCTTACTTTGCCAAACAATTTGTCTCCATAATCATCTCTACTTCCCCTTTTTTTTGGAGCTTCCAGAAAAAAACAAAAACAAACCTCAAAAACTCTCTAATAGGAAGTATCTTCTACTGTATTTAGAAAAGGAGAAGAGCAAAGAACATCAGTATTTGCAATGGTAATGTGAATGAGAGAAAATATAAGAGCTACTTTGACATGTAAGATCTGTTGCAGTCCTAGCTGGTCCCCTAAGGCTGTTTCAGACTAAAGAAGTTAATTCCATACAGGTTTGGTAGGAGAAGGGGGAGGATATTCTCACTGAAGAGACCTAGGATAAAAAGAAAGTCTTGATTTTCCATTTAGGCACTTTGAGTTCTAATGAATTTTTCACACACAAAAGAGTACCGAATACAGATATAACATAAGAGGTATGAAATGCCTTCCCCCCCCCTCTCCCCCCCAAAAAAAAAGGTTTCGCATTTTAATAGAGACACATATGGAATACCTGGCCTGTCAAGTTGATTTAAATTAAATGCATTATTGACAATAGAGTCTTTCTTTTATGTGATGCGTTCTTCCACATCAAAAGTGTTTTATAAAGCATGATTTAGTTTCCTTATAGGCCTGTTTACCAGTTCTCCCTCCAAAAACACAAGCGACTGGAATATTCCCCTTATTTTCATTACTTTACCCTCCTTGTTATCCACCACAGAGATTAGATTCTGTATCTCCTTAGTTTACTTCCTGCACCAGTTTAAATCATTATCCTCTTCCCTTTTAAATCCCCTCTGATGGCCTACTTCTCCTGTGTTACTTATAGAAAAGTAGGTAAGCATAGCTTTTGTTCTCTTTACCTAATTATCATGTGGGCCAAGAGTCAAAGCAGGGGAAACAGGGAGCTGAAGTATAAATAGTGTTGGAAAAAGAGGAACTGAGCATTTTAACAAAAATAAATCAAACAAGGCAATAGCTACCAAACCATATGCCTATTACTTGCAGCCATCGCTAACAAAACACACTATGCCACCTTTCATCCCTCCTAGACCTTTCAAATTCAAAACAATGATTACTTTTCCCACTTTTGCTGGTATAGACTTAGCAATAAATTGCTTTTGTGGGAAAATGTTTTTTTAAATGCCTAACCAAAAAGACTGGAAGCAAAGAGGTATGTTGCTTTTTTAAGTGCAGAACTTTCTCTCAAAGTATCTATTTTCTCTCAGTTCGATGCATTACCTTATGATACATAATGTGCTGGGAGGCTGCTTTATTCACTGGGTACACCTCAGAAGGGTTCTGAAAATGAGGAGCCAGAAGGGCAGGTCCTTGTGTGAACTTACAGACTTTAAACAGAAAAGAGGAAACACCATGTAATCAACCTCCATGTGATTTTTTTTTTTTCCAGGTTGTTCATTTCAGACAAATCAGAATATCCTTATTACTTGTATTGCAGTAATGACTAACAAATCCCACTCAGCTGGCACCCCTACTGTGAAGATTATAATTAAACTCCCCCAAAACTTTATTTTCCTATATCTTAGATGAGAGCAGTATTTAATAAGACCTACAGATTTTCTTTTTCTAGGCTGAGGTACCTGGGAGGAAAACATCCCTCCAGCCAGCTAAAGCAATAAGCCACTCATTCTCCAAGGCCTTGCTGCTAGAGCAAAGACGTGAGAGGTGCCAAACAGATGTACGATACACATGAGAGCAGTCTAAGGACCCTGGCTGCTCCTTTGGCTGGTAGTTACATCCACAAATGTGTCAAGACCTGTTATACTAAGCGGGTGCCACCCACACCATTACTCAGCTTTACTCAGAACAGGACAGAGACAGCTCATGGAGCACCAGCCTCCACTGACCCAATGCTCCCATTGCCATACCACCTGTTACTCACACCTCTAAAGGCCCGTGCTGAGCAGGAGTCACCATGCTAAGGGGGGACGTTACAAGTCCGACAATCCCGGTCTGACAGAGGGTTGGAAACAACTTGTTCCAGGTTAGAAAGGTCAGCCCTAGACCCCATGAGGAGTAGGGATGGCAGTCTTCCCCCCAACATGCCAGTGCCAGGAAAGGTTGTTTTCCACAGCCAAAAATAACCCTCAAAAGACCAGCACATGGGTGCAGAAGACCTCCTCGAAATGAATGATGAATCAGAGGCAATATAATCTGATCCCATGCACCTTAGTTTTGGTACACAGCTAAGAATGAATTCTGTTCTTCAGATAACTTGTCGTCTTCTCTCCCACATTTCTTCTTGTAAGGCCTGTTTTCCCTACATTTTTGGGTTTTGGGGGTTGGTATTTTTTTGTTGTTGCTGGTTTTTTTTAGTTTTGGGATGGGTTGGGGGTGTTTAGGTTTTTCCCCTCCCCACAAATTGCTTTGCATGGGCAAAGCAAAACATTTTTCTTTCTAGTTTGCAAGACAATGAGATTATTGAGATGAGAGGTAGATAGACTAAAGTAGCTGAAAAAAATCACCTGACCCTCTCAAAACTGCTGTTTTCCTCATGGGAGCCATATACACCTTGTCATAGGACTGAGAGGATGACCTTGATTTCTCCTTCAACCCCAGCTACAACCAGTCAGGGAAGAGGCTTTAAAATTTTTTTTAAAAAAGGAAGGAAAAAAAACAAAACCCACACAACAAAAAGATTTCTGAACTGGAAACGGTTGCACAGAGATGAGGTTTACAACAAGCCGATGTTTTCTTTCTTTAAACCACATTACTCTTCCTTAATATAACAGCCAAACCTCAGAGGACTGGTGGAGGGCATTGTGTACACATATACAGGAACTGGAAAGTATTTTTCATTGTTTTTCCTGGAAACTATGTGCCAGCTTCTGTAGAGAATCTCTTTTTGGCATGGATCTCTAGGATGCCATGTGCTGAAGGACAAGTAGATATAAACTGAGCTCACTGCAGTCAATAATATTGCATTGCAAAAAACCTTCACTATAACTTTGACCAAAAAGCAACTGCTGAACTCCTCACAAATCAGGTTTTCAGCTCGTATAAACTGCAACGGCACAACTGAGCGACATCAGCGTGCAACAGCCTGCATCTTCCTGTACAGCTCTGCAATGAAGACTAAAGCACCAGGAAAACGAGGGGCAAAAAAACCAGCTTCCATTCCTGTTCTCTTGCTTTGGAAAGACAATAGAGATCTGACAGATATAACGCTTCCTTGCCTAGCAGCTCAGCACAATTCCTTCTTTTGGACTGATCTTTATGAAGTTTGAGGGATTTTCTGAGCATGGGCTACGTTGCCTTCAACAGCAAAACTAGAAGCATGTGGGTAACATGGGTTATTTCAAGCTTAGTGAACTTTCTCTGCAGTTTCCCAAATGATTTTAGACTATTAAACCACACACAGGCACAGCTAAAATTTCAGCTATCAGCACAAACTGAAACACTGAAACACAGCAGAAACGATCTGTAAAAAAAATAGGCTCCAGAACACAAGCTCGAGGCAGAAGTGGATTCATGTGTTTTGATGCAGAGTTTTGTAATGCATATACATCTTTAGATAACTGTCCCCATATTAAGAAATATGGGCTCCCTACACAATATTTTCTGGAAAGGAATTAGGTTCTTCCAAGTGGCATATCAACTAGGCTGGCTAGTAGGGAAATGCTAGGGGAGTGTGGCAAGGGTGGTCTCTATCTCAGCTCAAAATTCACACACAGTCCTGATGCCTCTGCGACAGCAAGCACCTCCATGTTTGTACCACCTCATGTGGATGGATGTCAGCCCACTCAGCAGGCTGAGCCACTCTGAGCTAGAAGGATCCAGCAATCCTGCTAGTAGGGTTTTTTGGGTCAGTCTCAGTATCACATCAACATGGTGAGCTGGTTTTCAGGCTCTAGCTCACAGCCTGTACTAGCTCAGGGCAAAGGGTACAATAAGCTCACCTGTCTACTGTAGCCAGACCCTAAGACTAAAAGAACAATCATACTGAGACAGACCAAATGTTTCACTAAGCCAGCAGCTTTTGCCTGCAGCCAATTGGTACTAGCTGCTTAGAGAAGGAGAACAAGAACATGGCAAGCACAAAAGTATATTGCCTCCCACAACTGCATCTTGCCTTTAGCAAAGCAAAGCTTCTGTCTCCTTGAGATGGGCTGCGTCAGATCCTCCCACTTCATGCTCACCAATGGACTTTTAGTGTTCATTTATTTGGTCTTTTGATATAGGTATGTTTGTCTCCATGGCATTGTGTGGCAATGAGATCCACCGTGTATTACTGAATTGTGGGCAAAAATAATTCCCACTCTTTTAAACCTGTTTGACAAGTTTATTCGATGCTTTCTGGCTCTCACGTCATAGGAAAGAATAAATTAATGTTCCCCACCTGCCTTTTGCTTGCTCCTCATGCCATTCAAGCTGGTAAAACTTTTTGTATGGAGTCTTTTCTCCTCCATAAACTGCTCCTTTTCACTGACCAAATTACTATTGCTTTATTTGCCTTCTCTGACTTATATTTGCTTCTCTGAGCAGTAAGCAGAAATATTCATCGAATTATCTACAGTGGCTACTAAACCTGTCTCCAAACGGGTAGTAACTAATGCACAGTCCATCCTTGCCTGAGTTAACTGCAAAGTAATGCAGATGGAGAAAAGCAGCCCTATCAACACAGAATTGCAACCTCCATTTTATAGTTCATTCATTCACTACAAGCGATCCTTCTGCAACTCTGCAATTAATTGTCATTTTAAATAGCCTAGAGACAAGTTTCATCACCCCGTAGTTTATTTCCTGTTTCCAATTTCCAAAAGCACATTTAGCAACAACCGTTCTAGCTCCACGTGAATCCCCAATAACATCCGTCTAGAACAAAAACTTTGCACCTGCCTCTAAGTCTTACTCTTTAATCAGTTATTAGACCAAGAATCTTTACTTACAGACCAATGCAGTTTAGTTTCTTCTAGACCGAGAATGCTGTTCAGAAAA
>VZTL01004591.1:0-12585 GCA_013400535.1 Scopus umbretta
TTGATATAAGAAGTGCCTGTTAGAAGGTTAATCGCCCAGCTGGACAACTATAGTCAAATCTAGTCAGGCTGAGGAGCTCTACAGGAAATCCTCAAGGTAAATCTGTAAGCATTTGTTTGTCAAAGAAACATCCTCTGCTAACCAGCCCACCACAGCCGCCGCTTTAAAAACAAGTTACCATCGCTAACTCGATGCTACCCAGCGAGAGATAGAGAGAGAGAGCGTGCACACATCAAGACACAGAAAGAAGAAAAATGAAAAATAGAAAAACCAAAGGGTGGCTGGTGACGATGCCTCGCACGCCTGAGCCCTAGTTGTCCTCTGGCTTGTCCTGCCATTCCAGACCGAGTTCAATTGCTCTGGCAGATTGGTGCTACCAAAATGGTGGTGCTGCAAGTTCTCTTTTTTCCCCCGCGATTGCTGTGTTGCTTGCCTGACCACTTTAGCTCTCGGAGTTAGTGGGTTGGTTTCCACAAAACAGCAGTGCTGAGCTAAAAATCTTGCTGCTGCTGAAAGGGACAGTCCTCCCTGTTCCTGATCATGTGCTCCCATTACTTCCCTTTTCCTCGGTGGTCAAACCAACCCAGCAGACAAAGAAAATATTAATAATTTCCTGCCACTTTAGGAAGATGAGTTAACTCACCCCGGTGTCATTCAAGCAGAAAATAGCTTATTTGAGGTTGTGAAATAACTTCATAACAAAGACAATCAATACATTTCCTGTATTTGAAAATAATTTCTAACCAAAGACTTCCTTGCCAAATAATTCCTTTTCTCAGAGGAGAAAATATTTGAAATGCCAAAACAGTGAAGGTGTTCACATTTGAAAAACAGTGAAGAACAATGGTGGAAAACAAGTGTAAAATACTTTTTTCAAGACAGATTACTGAGCGGATCTGTGTGCTGATGCCTTTGGGAAAGGAGGATATGGTGTTCTTAGATTCCAGCTATATTGATATAAACCACCGAAAAGTCAAGCGAGTTTATTGTGGGTCTGGAATCGTTGCTGTGTCAAAACCCTGTGCTCCTTAAGAATCTCCGATTGTCTAGTAACAAAGTTAGCAAAAAAAACGTCTAGGAGTAAAGTCCAAATTCCTGGCAGGAGAGGAAAAGATGTGTAACCAGAGCTCATAATGAGATCAGTGGTGTTCTTCCGCTTGAACACACCTAAACCCGTTTGTCAAAGAAACTCTATCACTTCGTGTCACTTGCAGTGCACTCCGGACCGATCGTCCACAACAAGTATCTGAGACTCCTATAAAGTCGCTGCCTTAACGAGGACGACAATTAAGGGCTCAGAAGAGGAAAGTCAAGATGGCAACTGAGGCCAGGCAGGACCACGTTTCCTTACCTTGGAGCTCTACCCCAAGGAAGAGCACAGCACCCAGCCAGCTGGGGCCATCCATCGGGAAGACAAATCCGCACTCCACGGGCTAAGCAGTGCCAGAAAGAGAAGGTTGTTGCAGGTTCTCGGTAACCGGATGAAAGATGAGTTTCTCAAAGCCTTCCCAGCACAGCAGAGCAAATTCCTTTCCCTCCGCTTGGCCTGCAAGGCAATGTGAGTACGCCTTCCTGCCTGAGTCAGAGAGCACTCCCTGCCCTTGCACCGAACAACGGCAAGGTGCGGCCAGCACAGCTCACTTCTGTGTGAAAATCAGGGAGGTTTTCAAGGTAAGATTAATTCCTTCTGCCTCCCGTATTCCTTTGCTCTTTTGTGTTGCAATCATCCCTCCTCCCAGCTTCCACATGAAACCACTCCCCTCTTGTGGGAGGTAGTTTTGCTCCTAAAAGAAAATTTGCCTGAACCTGTTTTTGGCTAGCCTGAAGGAATGAAAGCCATCTGTTTGGCAAAACCCTGCAAACAACCCAACAAAGGCAACCCAAACCAGCCAGTCTGTGGCAGCAATGTGGGCACACGTCCGGAGGATGGAAATGTCCTCCTGAAACACAGGTACCGACAGTAAAATGAAGCGATCGTTATAACGTTACTTGGTTGCAGCCATCCCACACAAGAACTGGGCGACTTCATCAACGGTGCTTGTAAAGTTCTTGGAAAAGTCAAAAGACAATTGCATTGGGCATCAGTCTGGCCCCGTGGCAGTCCAAGCACAGCTGGGGAAACCCCACTGCGCGTAACAAACAGCGCGAGGTACTAGAGAAACTCGGTGCGACACAAAATATTTTCCTGGTGGCACGTGGCAGCTGTGAGAGCGTGAAACCGTGTTGTGCACGTGTGTTGGCAAAATAAGGATGTTTGCGTTCGAAGACCACAAATCACTTTAACAGCAGAACCTGCTGCTGGCTGTGGCTGTGTTGGTGTCTGGTCCATGGCCTCGTTCCAAGAAGCCATCCCAGGTTACGAGCTTTCGTTGTGACTGATGCTGATTTTCCTTGCAGTGGTGCCAAGGCAGGGATGGGGAGGATGCCCTCACCTCTGGGTGTTTTGAAGGGCTCCCTTCAGCTCAGAGCTAAGGAGCAGAGTGAGGGCACTCTTGCTGTGCAGCAGTGTGGGCTCCGATCGGGATGTTTTGGATTACCTGGGACACACTGAGAGAATGTCAGAACTAGCCAGCACAAGGTTTTGTAGAAAAGGGACAGCAGGGGGACTCTCGGACTGCCTGCTAATGAGCAACCATGTGGACATCTCTCCTCCCATTTGCTGTTGTAACAACCCTGTGGCAATTTCTGAGGAGAACACTGAATTTATTTTTAACTTTTAAATTTCAAGTTACAAATATGGCAATGTAACAAAGCGCTTCGTCGCTGTATTTCTCCAGATTTCCACTCGGGTACTATTCCAAAACATCGTCTCTGTTTCTTTCAGTGCCACCGTAAATATTTATTAGGCTGGGGTTTTTTGTTCGTTTGTTTTGCAAGCAGAGGACACCTGCCTTTTCAGATTTTGTTTCAAGTACCTGTAAGGCGGTGCTCAGCAGTCGATTTGCTGCCACCTCCTAAGACTGTCTTTCTGCACAGCAGCATCCTTGTCCTCAGGCAGCCCACGCAGAGTCCAGCAGGACAAGTGTGTCTCGTGCTGTAACTGCCCTTTGGCCTCTCCGGCCACGTAGCAACAGTACTGCCTCTCATTTATGACCACGCTTGTGTCACGCACAGGACCGGGAAGAGGGTCTGTTCCGATCTTTACTTGCAGACTTCTACCAACCTTCGACATCTTCTTTCAAAGCGTGCTGACTCCGACTGGTAAGAGCAGACCATGTCCCTGGCAGCCTTACTGGTGACGTAAGTTCTCTCGGTTTTCATTTGGAAACAGAAATACGCAAAAGAAAGATCTGACAGCTAAAGAGAGCACCTTGGTAAACGAAATAAGGGCCCACAACATGTTGTTAGCCACGTCATGAAACGGTGAGCTGTGGGGAGGGAGTAAGAAGCCAGTTCCATCCTTCCAGGCACCTGAAGAGGAGTCCCTTGAGAACTGTGTGGCTGGTGCAGAAGCACAGTGCACTCTTGTGGAAGGAGGGAGCCTTGGCTGGCTTTGCAACGTCTGCCTCGGACATGTGCCCTCAAATCCCCACCATTTTCACAACCGTATGAGCAGCTCTGCCACCTCCATAGGCTTCAAGCAGGGGGAAATGGAAAGACGGCGTGTTCCCACTTCGTCCACGCCAGCATCCCCGCTGGAAGCAAAGCCTGGACAGGCCCCTGCCCCAGTCCCACGGAGGCGTGGAGGTCGTCGCCTGCCTCGAGTGCAAGTCTGGAAGGAGCCCGTTCTCTTTCTGCAGCACTTCCCCGAGGCTGCCGCAGCCAGCCGGCGTGCCTCAGGGCTGGCCGGAGGGGCTGGCAGCCCCCTCTGGCAGAACCAGGCCACTTCTGCGCCGGTGAGCAAGCCCGAAGGACGGTGGCGCGCTGAGAACTTTTCAGAAGCCTCCAGGTGGGCCTCAGGGTGGCTGAGGTGTCAGCACAGGGTCTGGACTCCTCCCGGCTCTGCGTGGAAGGGCGTCTCAGGCTTTCGGGATGGGTTTGCTACACCACGTTCCCTTCCGCTTGGGCAGCTCGTGAGACACAGGATTTCTCCAAGCAGCCTTAGCCTTCCCCCTAGCATGTACCTTTTGTGCGGGCTGCCAGACTGGCGAGGAGACAGACATAAATGGGATTTAAGGAAACAAAGCTGATTTTATTGTAGGTGCAATTCGTAACACCAGTAGGACTCATTTCTGCATGAAAATGTAGGATTGCTTTTGCAGTCTCGTATTGAAACTGAAGAGAAACAGCAACGCAGTTAAGCAAGTTCCCTCCTAACGGGAGGTGTCTGTCGGGAGCAGAGCATTAGCTTCAGGTCAGAGGCTTGCAGCAGGGGTTGCTGTGCGTAGCCACCGCTTTCGCTGCGCTCCTCGCTGTCAGTATGTGTGCAGAGTTGAGTCTGGATGAGAAGCTGGCAAACACCGCTCTTGAAGAGGCAGCAGGAGTAAATGGGTTGTGTTAGAGCAAAATAACAAAAGTAGAGTCCAGATTGCATCACCAGTGACTAAAACCCCCGGGTTTTACCGCCTGGCGCTTCCAGGCTTATTTCTGCTGGCCGTGCAGTGTCTCTACGTGCTGAGTTTCGTGTGGCGTTTCTGGTTCCTTGGTTTCTTCCCTCCTATGTTAAGCTGCCTGCAGTAGTTCGAACTTCTGAAACACTCCCTTTGGAAAGTTGTTAGGAAGGTCCTGACGGCCAATCTAATCCAGGCTCGTTCATCTCTCCTGCTGCAGTTGCAACAGATCTCTTGAGACTTGAACTAGGCTGGTGCAGGGCAGCCACCCCTTGCTGTCAATGACGTTCCATGAAGACGTTTTAAGCCTCCGCACTTCCTGACACGGGCTTATTTTACCATACGTGTTCCGCGTCTTTCTTGGCTGCTTGCAGGTTTCACTGGAAACGGTGAGTCTCCCCAGCACTGCTCAGTTCGTTGCCGTGCACAATTCTGGGAAAAAATCTCAGGCCTCTTTCTTGTAAGCAAGAACTTGAAAAGCCAACGTGTTCTTTCCTCCCTAACAGCCAGGCTCAGTGATGCCAATCTGATGTGGTAGAGAAGAGCGAGAGGAGGAACACAAGGATGCGGATGGAGCGGTCCTTGCCTCTCCTGGGACTCCTGCTGTGTGTGGGTGAGTACGGCTGGCCAGAAGCCCACGGGGACCAGGAGGGTGGCTGCCCAGGGGCTGCAGAGGAGAAAGCAGAGGGGCGTGCGACTGGGTTTGCAAAGTCTCTGCAGCCACATCTTCTGCAGCTGGCGTGTATGGTGCCTGCGGAGCTGCAGCTCTCCAGAGTGAGCGTTCCCCTCAGAGGGCAGGTTGCAGGGACAGAGAAACGGGAATCCAGCCCCCTCAGGCCAGAGAAAAGAACCTAAGGTCCCTAGAGAAGTTTAGCTTACGAGCTGATTCACTAAGACACCTGGTCTCCAGACTTCATGCAGCAGGGTTGGAGCTCGAGGCGCTGCTTTCTGCCACACTGTGAACTACAAGGTTCTGTGTTTTTAAGATTATTTTTATGCTTTATTCAGGGACTTTTCTTAAACCGTTTTGTGATCATCCGTAAGTAACTTCAGATTCACTGTGCTATCATGGGAGTGGTAGCGATTTCCATGTTACCAGTTTCAAATGACCAGCATTTAGAAAGCTAGTTTAGGATGAAGTGCAGAGTATCTATAAAGACTATAAAGCAGCCGGTAACTATGAGAGATCAGTTTGAAAGATAACGAAAAGATACTACAGTAAGACTACAGCTACTCTGCCAATGTGCTGCAAATGCCAACTGCTATTCTTTGAGAAGATGGTTTAGCAATGGTCTGTTCTTGTTTTCAAATTTAAATTCACCTTATGTAAAGAAAAAACCATCAGATCACCTTCTCTCCAGCCAAGTCCTATGCCCGTGGAATTTCAGATCTACAATTTTCTTACAAGTAGCTCCTGTTGTAAAGCAAGCATTACCTGGGATGAGACAACAGTGCTGAACACAGGAATACAGGTCGTTCCTTGACTTATGTTACTTTCTATCGACAAATGGCCTTAAAGCAAATCACAAGTCCGATTCAGACCTCCTAAATACTGTTTCTATAATACTCCAGTTCCAGAGGCTTTAGTGGAGCTACTTGTTTCCTACCGAGAAAGAAAAATCACAGAGATAAACTGCTTTGCAGCGTTAAATCAAGCGTCAGGGTCCAATCCTCCAGTGAGTACACTCTTGCAGAGGACAGTGGTCCTTACTGCAGAAACCGGGCATGATTTTCCAGCAGTCTGTGGTCCACGATAACGAAGCAAAATTGTTGGGTATACAGCTTGCAATAACCCTTTTTCTAAACTGGGTCAGAAGGGTATTCAAATTTCCATTCTGCGTTAGTCCGTGTTAAAAATGGCTTCCAAAGGAAAAGACTTTGTTTCAGAACAGCATCCTGTCTTAGCTAACAGAATGTTTCTAATGCCGTTAGCAAAAATGTAGGCGCATAAACATCTCTTTCAAGCAGCTGAGTTCAGAAAGGATATCCTTGAAGTGGGAAAGGTGGATGCTATCAGTAGCTAAATTACTTAACACTTCTTCTTCTTCTTCTCCTTCCTTTTGTAGTTGGCACCGCAGCTCAGCAGGGTAAGTGTATTTTACCAGCATTCTTAACTACTTAGCATGATAAAAATACCAACTGTGCCTCACAAGTGAGGACTAAAAGTCAACTAGAAATAGTTGAATGTTGCAAATATTGTAAGGTAGGAAAAATTCCCCGTTCATTAATCGTTACTGATCTCACTGATTGGAAAAATTGGCTGTCATGAATTGTCCCCAGTTACTGCTAGTGATCCCCAAGCAGAGCTGGGCATTGTCCAAAAGCAACAGGCAGTAAGGTAATAGCGGGCTGATTCGTTAACACTTATTATTCTCTCCCTTGCAGACGATACCGAAGCACAGCAGGGTAAGTGTATTTAACCAGCATTCTTAACTATTTAGCATGATATAAAGACTGCAGATGCCTCACAGGTGAGGACTAAAAGGCAGACAGAAATATTTGAGTCCAAGCAGTATTTTAGGAGGAAAAAATTCCCTACTCTCATCACCGATCAACTCAGCTATAACGAGTTGCCCCTAATTACTGTTAGCGGTCTCCAAGCAGAGCTGACCATTTGCAGAGACCAGCAAGCCTATGGATAAACAAAATGATGAATGGCAGGTGGCCAGGCTCTCTGACATAAAGTTGAACACTCTGTGATGGAATTTTGATACTATTTAGCGTTGCAAAGAAATAGCCTAAAAAACGAAAGGAAAATGTGCATGCAGAAGACACATTACACAGGGAATTTACAGTATACCCTGAAATCAAAGATTTTGCAGAGCAAACTGTCACGGTGGGATCAAGGGCGGGAGGGAAGCCTGCTCAGAAGCCATTTGTAATGCTGGTTTCCCTTCTTGTTTTCCCACCTGCCGAAAAAGAGTTCCTGGTGGAGATTTCCGGAACCACAGTGACAATCACATGTCCCATTTCTGAAGAAACCATAGACTGGGAGTTAAATGGGGAAAAGTCAAAGAACAATACGACGTACGTTAAAGAGAGTCATGACAGCTCTCCTGTCAACGTGAGTTGTTCGTTCGGTGGTACTAAGCGCGAAATGTACCTGAACGCCAGAGGTAAGTGAAAAAGCACTCAGTCGACAGGCTTGTATTACTAGATAATACTAGATACAGTCTACACTTTTCAATGACACATATTAGGAGCCGAGACTGATTTTTAGTACTGCTGGGCTGGGTGAATGCAATTCTGCTGAGGCCCTTCCCACTCTGTGTGAGCAGTAAAAGAGTCCAAGAGCACATTTTTGGCAAAAGAAATCTCCCTGTTCTCTATGCCTTTCCCTCCCGTTGTCCTCAAGCTGGTTGCAAGTCAACGGTTCCCACATACACAGCGCGCGATCTTTTTTTATACAGTTTCTGCCATGCTACAAGGCAAGAGGAATGCCTGTCACAAAGGCCAGAGGCATTTCTTATCTTGCAGCGTGGAAACCTCCCATCTGGAGCAAACAGCCTGGTTTCTGTGACCCATCAACCAGGGGGAGTTTACCAACAGCCTGACAGAGTGATTTAAGCCTCTGAGCCATTTGAAGTTTGGGCAGCTGCTCCGGGCTCAGGACTTAAGAGTCCGGTATAGCCAGAGGGGTGCAGCGACCTAGGAGATGTTTTGCACCCTCTGGCTCAGGCCATGCAAACAGCAGAGGGTAGCGAAGGAGGTTGCACGCGCCAGCCCCCTGGTCTGTGTCTGTCTGCAGTCTGAAATGGCGGGGCGGGTGGAATGGCCTGTGCTGTCCCCCTTCCCTTCTGTTTGCTCCTTTCTCCTTCCCAGCCAGAACTGTATCTTTTCTGCTAGCGCTAAGCGAATGAGCGAGGGCTGGACTTTCCTCGCTGGAAAGGAAGGGTGCCCATCTCTGAGCACCTTTATCTCTCCTCCTGGCAGTCTGCGCAAACTGTGAGGAGCTGGATGCCTTGGCAGTGACAGGGATCATCACTGCGGATCTTCTCATCACCTTCGGGGTGCTGATTCTCGTCTATTACTTCAGCAAAGACAGGAAGGGGAGAGCGAGCGCTGGTGCTGGCAGTCGGCCACGAGGTAAGAGCCATTTCAGGTGTCTCTGCTCTCCGTGACGTCCACTAAGCGCTAAATTAAGCACTTGCCCCCGCCGAGTGATGGAGCCGCCTCTCTTCCCCCCAAGCCTCCCAGATGTCGCCAAACAGTGCTCCTGCTTGCCACATCTGTTGCTCTGGCTGCCTTCTCGTACAGGATGGGGGAGGCTGCCGCGTTGTGTCAAAGGCTTCCTGCCCGTAGGAAACCATTTTACAGGCTGTTGTGCAGCAGCGTTGAGTCTGCGCTGAAGCAAACACTGTACGGCAGATGCTCAGCTTGCAAATGTAGCCACAAATCCAGCCTGGCCCTGGCCCACTCAGCTGCTGCCTCAGGCAATCAAAGACCAAGAATCAGGCACACAGAACATGTGATTAGAAATCGTGGTGTTATTAAAACTATAACTTTGAATTTCTGGCTTCTGAGGCCATGGCTCCGTTGACCCAGTGGGTCCAGCAGTGGGGCTCATGCGTTAATAATGCCGGGGTCAAGTGATGCAGGGTGGTGACCCCAAGCTGCTGGTTCAGAGCTGTTCAAGAAGTGTTGACAGTGACGTTTGTGCCAGGAGACTGCCTGTGAGACAAGAACCGTGGGGGCTCACCAGCCAGGCTTTGTGCAGATTGGGCATTGCCACTTTTCCCCTAGCCTCCAGAAAGCTGATACAAATCTTTCAGCAGCTCTCCATTCCCTGTCGTGTGCTTACCGTGCATGTTGTGTGCCGAGTTCAACAGAAACGTGATGATGTGCCCGTGCCCACGCAGCTTGCTGAGGCAGAGGAGTATAGATCTGGTACCCATGTTGTGGAGCTGTAGCCTGGGCCTGTGCTTATGGGGCCTTCTTGTTTTCAGGTAGTGCGTCACAACCAGCAAAGCTAGAAATTCACCCTTTCTAAAAGAAGGCTGATTTCTCCCGAAATGATCATAACGCCTCCTGCCTGCAGCAGCTGGGTCTTTAAAAGCTCCCAGCTCATAATAAAACCATGCGAGTTGACCCGTGGTATGCATTACCCTGGGATCATCTCCATGAAAGTCCCTCGTGCTGTTATATGAATCATCACCAAGGATGACCTCTCTTTGCCTGTGTTGCAGGTCAGAAGATGCAGCGTCCTCCCCCTGTTCCAAACCCAGACTATGAGGTATGGAGAACCTGCGGTTTTTCCGTCTCTCTCTGCTGGCTGGGGAGGGATAGCCAGGGCTGGGAATCTGTAGCACTTACCTTTTTTGCTCCTTTGAAGAAGCATCCAGTCAAGCTCCAAGCTTTCCCGGGAGCAGAGGAAAAAGGTGGTGAGGGTGGAGCCCCTTGTCCTGGTGCTGACAGGGAGTCAGGGGCAGAGCTGCAGCCTCTTGTGCGTGCTACCGGAGCAGCACTACACCTGCTCTCTCTGTCGTAGTTTTCTCCGCCTGTTGTGTGGACCAAGGCCCTGGCATTGTTTGAGGGTATGTTAATAAGGATTCCCGAACTAACATCTCTGCTGTTCCCACAGCCCATCCGGAAAGGCCAGCGGGAAGTGTATGCAGGCCTGGAATCCAGGGGCTTCTGAAATTCCCGCGGATGACAGGCTGCCAAACAGCTGCAGAAGGGCTAAGCGCTTTTGCCCGGCTCGGTACCGGTTCTCTGCAGGCCTGCTGAAACCCAGGCGTTTTGGGGTAAGCCAGGCAGCTACACAGGACAGGCACCCGGCTGCCATCTGCTGTCCCACCCCAATGTGTTCCTTTGGCCTTCGGTTTGACGTCAGGGAAAAGACTCAAATAAGCACACTGGCAAGAAAAGTTTTCCATCTCATTAAAGGACTGCAGCCTCACTCGTGGTTCCTGGCCTCCTTTTCCCTCACCTTTCTCTCTCTTCCTGCTCCAGTTGCACGCTCTGGTCTTCCCTCCCATTTAATGTCTGCCCTGAGTGCCTCCACTCGCTCCCCGTGCCTCCCTGGGTAGCTAGTGGGCAAAGAGCGGGTCCTTCTCAGAGTGCCTGGCCTCTGACCTTGTCCTGCTCTCATGTTCGTAGCCTGTCTTAGCCTTGCTGCCCAGGACTGTAACGAAAGGAGCAGAGGCAGCCAGTTTATTAGAAACAAAATGGTACATTTTCATAGAAAAGCCACGCTTTGCCTGAAAATACTTCAGTCAAAAAGAACAGTCTTCCGTTAAAAGAAATGAGAAGCACTTCTGCCAGTGCATGCAGACTGACCTGTCCGTCCCCCGGCCCATACTCTGTGGGAAAGGAGTGGGGCTGAGTACCCCTTTGCATCCAGTGACCTTTATGTTTCAGACCTTCAGCAGAACATCTCATAGGGTCACGTGGGGTTTTGGCGCCTTCCCAAGCCCTCTGAAAGCCTCCTGTTAGGAAATCTAAGTGCTTGGCTGAGCGTTAGACCTTCGTTTCTATTAAATAGTGGGGCTCTTAGATATTTCAGCTAAGATTTGAAGCCGCGCTTAGCGATGAGTATCAGCTTTGCAGTCTGACTGAGACAGCGCAACAGGGATTTTTGTGTTTCCCAGGTTGAAACTGAGACCCTTTGGCTCAGTCCCAGGACTAGCACTCTGCTCTGAAACAGCTGGTTCCCTGGAATTGAAATGAACGGATTGGGGTCACAGAGATAAAGCCCAGGACCTACAAAATCCAAGAGAACGTCAAACCTTTTGCTAGGCTGTCCTTCTCATGCCAGAGACTTCATGGACTCCGTTTGTACCGATATTCTGTGGTGCAGTCTAGGATAAACATATTTCTTTGGGTGTGTCGTACCCTAAGGTGTGTACAAGTACATTTGCTGGCCAAGTTTCATCTTCCAGAGCTATCGCTCTTCGAGATTCTTGTCATCTGTCCTTTGTTGCTGCCCTTTCTCTCCCCATTTCAGCTCTGTAACTTGAGTTCTGCCTGGGTTCTGTTAGAACGATGGCAGGCTGCTTTGCCGTTGGCAAAGATCCGTTGTGACTTTGATCCATTTCGAGCCTCGGAGGAGTTTGGGAGCAGGCTGTGCCAGGATGGGGGGAGACGACGATGCGTACAAAACCGCGCTGCCGTGCCTAGGAAAGTGGGGCCTGAGAGCAGGGCAGGGGCCAGCAGGAGCTGGGGAGTGGGGCCGGGGCTGCTGTCTGGGGCCAAGCGAAGTAGCTGAGGTCCCGTGCGCTCAGCACACGGATCTTAAATCTGCCTGATTTTAAAAGCTGCAGTTTCCAAAGCAGCAGCAATGGGGCAGGTAGTAACTTAAGGAGAAGGGCCCAAGAGATGCTGTGATGCCTGGAAGCGTTTCTGGTCTAACACTGGCTGAGCGAGCCACAGTTCTGTTGCTCTGCAGAACAACAGCTCTGAAGAAAGGAAACAGCAGCAGTGATGGGGGCTGGGGGTGGTTTAACCCTTGACTTTCAGCATGGGGAGAGCAAGTTTTGTGCTTAGGACTGCTGTGCTTACCCTGCAGGATGTGGTTTTAAAGGCAGCACAGCTGGGTTTACCATACAAGGCGCTAAACATCTAGGAGGTCTGGTTGCAAGATACAAAAAGCACTAACCCCTGGCAGCTCTAAAACCGCTCTGCGCCACGTTCTCAGCTTCTGCAAAACATCACTGCTCCGGGGATGCCTGCTCAGCCCAGCCGTACAGCCCATTGCCACGAATGGGATGTGAGGAGCTTGGACCGCCCGGGGGGTACGAGGTCTAAATTTTGCTTCAAGCTACACCCCGGTGCTTCTGCCACCATTTATGGGGCTGCATGTTTGCCTAGGGTTTGCCCCAACCAGCGCCATCCCACGCTCTCCTTATCTCAGTGGGATCAGCGCCCATCCAGTCACAACATCTCTCTGCCTCTGTGCTTAGCTGCGCTACAGAACTATGTCTTTGTCCTCCCAAGAGTGAGGTGCTGAGGAGCCTCTCACAAATTGAGGTGTTGTAAATGTTGCCCCTGCTGTGGCTTTGATTTGTGCAGAGCATGGCCACCCACGCTGCTCCGGGTTCCTCCTGCCCTTTGGGTGTGGTTAGGCACCCCCCCCCCCCCCCCGCCCCGCGCTGCC
>VZTL01004591.1:18509-42843 GCA_013400535.1 Scopus umbretta
CAAGGCCGGCACGGAGGGCACCCGGTGAAGGGGGCTGCCGCCCCTCCAGAAGGCCCGCAGCGGTGGGGCGGCCAGCCGAGAACTGCCGCTGAGGGGCTGGCAGCGGCTTGCGCGCCGCTCTGCCCTCGGGAAGGGCTGTCAGGCGTCTCCCGCGGGACGGAGGGAAGCGGCGGCCGCGGCTCGCGCGCCTAGGCGCGACGCAGAGAGGGCGTGTGGTGGTCCCGCGGCGATTTCGGGCGGAACGGGCACCCACGTCGCGGCTGTGCACGTTCAGTGAAGTCTTCCAGGAGAATGCGAGCGGCTCCTGCGGGGGCCGGATGGCGGACCCGCTCTCTGCTCTTTGCCGCCTCGCTTGATTTCCCGGCACCTGGGGTTCTGTGGCAGTGTTACTTGAGCATTACCTTCTGGCTTCGCTCAAGCGTTGGTGCGTTCTAAATGGCCGCGTTCAAGGAAGGCTGAAGTCCTTCGGCCTGCCTTTTGAGACTGAATTTCCCTACGGTGCCTTTAAAAAAAGGGTACCGTGTTAAAAGAGAAACCGGTTTCTAAGTGTTTCCGGTGCTTCTCAGGCTCTTCCCAGCGAGGAGTGAAATGGCTGAAGCCTTCTTCCCCCGCAACAAATCGTCCTAGTGACAGAAATAATACTTTACATCTCCAACCGGTATCACTTTTAAGAGGAAGTGCGCCTGGCGACGTTTGCTTGCTGTAAATGAAGTTTGTTGTTTCAGGTTCAGCGAGATCTCAACGTCGCTGTCGCTGAATTTACGGAATTGAAGCAGCAGCTGGAGCGGGACACGCTGGTTCTGAGTATCCTGAAGAAGCTACAGGAGGTGAGGAGAGGGAGCGGCTTAAAACCTGCTTAACGCAGTAGTCATCCTCTCTGGTGCTCAGTCTATGGCCTTATCCCGGGCTTCTCTTTTGAGTAACTGTCTGTGGCTCCCCTGTCTCTAGCCGTCGCCTTTAAGAAATTGTAGCCTGATAGCAGATACACAGTGACGTCCCAATCTATTTGATCGTTGCAGTTTGACGCAGCTATTAAGGAGTACAATACTGCGTTGCTGGAAAAGAAGTACGTTGCGGCAGCTCAGCAGCTGGAAAAGGTACTAGTGACGACTTGAGCACATGACAGTATTGTTCATACATGCCGTCACTAAATTTCCCGAGACGCTTTTCATCAGCAGGGGCAAGAGTTACCCGCGTTTTGTGTTTGATCTTTACCACCAGGCGCGCAGCAGCCTGAAAATGCTGGAATCCCGCAAGGGCTTTGAGCTGAAGATCCTGAAAGCGCTAGGCACCGAGCTCACAGTGCAGACGCAGAACATGCTCTATCATCTAGGAGAAGAGTGGCAGAGACTGGCTGTGTGGAAGCTTCCTCCGTCAAAAGGTGCTCACAATTCTAGTCTCTTTCACTATTTCTGCTTCCCTAGTCGAAATGCCCGGTTTCAGGCACCTGCGAGATAGGAAATACAGTAGTACTGTGGAACTACGGTGGGTTTAAGGAGCTCTTTCTGCTGTTTGCATAACCTACAGAATGGGAGTGGTGAGTGATGACGGCAGCGTTCTTTGGATGTGACTCCGCTCCCGGAGTATTTAGGTGCTACCATAAGCAATCCGGTGTAGCCAGTAGATTTTAAACGGAGCTTCCAAGGTTCATCTGCCTCATCTGTGGTATTTCTTAGAAAATGTTGAAGCAGAGACCAAAACAGTTACCAGCCACCGAGTACTTTTTTTCAGTCTTGCGAAACAGCAGAAGAGGGATGCTCCCTTGCCAAGATTCTGCTCCGAGGAAATCATCTGGGCCAAAATTTCAGATTGCTCGTTACTGACTACCTGCTCAGCACAGTAGCTGGAAGAGTTTTCTGAAATTTTCGTTCAGCCCGAACGTGTTTCCCTACCAGGCGGGTTTGAAGGCTACTTTTGCCTTCTCTGACAGGTTTTCCGGTTGCCGCTTTTGTTGCAGGCAGCTAATTGCAAGAACTGCTCGCGAGTCTGTACGTCGCCCTCTTCGGCGAAACACAAACCTTTTCTCTGGAAAAGGAAAACACCTCTTCCTTTGGATTTGACTTGAAGAGGGGAAGGAAAGCGATTGTCGTTCCATGTCGCTCACTTGCAAGGCGACTGAAATGAAAATTCTGGATCGTTGTAAGAGACCAATTCTCATTCCGTCGCCCTGCAGTGTAACACGAGGGACTCGGTACCCTCTTCTGGCGCTCGTTCACAGGAGCTGTGTTTTGCGGAAACGGGGAGAGGTAGAATCTCGCTTGAGCTGCCACCTGAGGAACGCAGACGCTTCTCGGATCTGCTGTATCTCGGAGCGCGCTGACAGAGAGATGGCTCTTCTTTTTCTGTAGAAAGCAGCAGCCTGGAGTCGGTGATGCGCTCAGAGCTGCACTTACGCACAGTGCCATCAAAAGAGGAGGACGTGGCTGGCCCACCCGTTGCTTCTGTGCTGCAGGCATTTGCTGTCCTAGGAGAACTGCACACCAAGCTTAAAATTTTTGGTAAGACCGGGCGTGGGTCCAGATAAGCGTAGCTGCAGCAGCCCGAGTGGCGATGAGCTCAGACTCGGTTTAAGATGGATATCGCCATCCAGCTGACTTCAGCAGTCCGCTGCAAGACTTCCTTCTCTCTTGCCTTGTGTTTCCCACACGGAGCGCGAGGCGAACGCTCTGGTCCTTACTAATAGGAAACTCTTTGTCCTTTATTTATCCTGTTAGTTATCCAGAATGACTTATCCTTTCCTGTCAGTTGACTGTAGTATACCCTTCTGATCTGTGGCTCTGTGGTTTCAGGGTCTGATGTTTAACGAGTTTTTCCAGTTACGGCCGCCGCATCCACCAAGAGCAAGACTGTCGGTTTCAGGCAGCCTCTGGGCTTCAGCCTTCCGTGGTGTTGCTAAAATAAATCGGGAAGTATGGCAGATAGCGGGACAGAGGATTTCCTGCCTCTTCTTAGCGGACACCTTCCGCTACACCGCATCTTTTTTTCGTTTTTCAGGCCAGTTGTTGCTGAAATACATCCTCAAGCCGCTGATTTCATACCCGTCTCTTCAGCCGTTCACGGAGGAACAGTCAGATGAGTTCATCCTGCGCTTTAAGTCCAAGGAGCCTAGCTTGGATCACGCCTCTCCTATGGAGGTTTTTGACAAGCTGAAGCTCATTTTTGAAGTTCTCTACAAATACCTGCTGAGTAGGTAGTTTCTCCCCTTTGGAATTAGACTGGGATCAGTACCTCGTTCATGTACTTGGAGCGGAAGCCTTCTAGAATATCTGGTTGTTAAGCAGTACTGAAGTATGGTCTGAGCAGGTTTTAATGTTAATTCGCTGTGCTGTGCTCTTGGACGGCTTGGCACCTTGTCAAACTGGACTTAGCGGTGACCCAGCGTTCAGAGAGGTGGGAAAACGAAGGAGGAAAGTATTGTGGCTCAGTGGGATGAAGGAATTCATTTTCTGGTAAATGCTTTTTCTCATCAGAGAATCAGTAAGGTTGGAAAAGACCTCTAAGATTATCTAGTCCAACCGTCAACCCACCAGCACCACGCCTGCTAAGCCATGTCCCGAAGTGCCACACCTACACGGTTTTGGAGCACAAAGTGTTATGACGCAGTTGCAGGTCTCTGCATGCCGCAGGTCTAAAAGGTGGAAGTCGCGATGCAGTCCAGGGAGCGCTCTCGCTCAGGCTGGTCACGTGCAGGACCTCCCGTTGGCTAAAAACGGGCCAGGGCTTTGGCAGCATTTCATGAGTTAAACGTGCTGGGAGAGCGGGCTCAGCTTCAGCAGAAATTCGGTCGTCTTTTGGTCGGGTGGGCGATTCCACAGGCCCAGCACGCGGCCTGAGTAAGAAGAATATCTCCGTTATAAGATCGTGGGGCAGTTGATGGATGCTGTTCTGAACAGGAGGGACTGAATGAACGGGTGTGGGGTCTGGTCCGGGAAGCAGGTGTATTACAATTCCTTTCTGTTCCCCTGAACTCAGATGTGCCTCTCGAGGAGCCTGCGGAAGACAAAAAGGAGTGCAGAGTCACACTCGCAGAACTGCTAGGTGATCTGATATGGGAAGAGTTATCGGACTGCCTCATTCAGAACTGTCTGGTGAATTCAATCCCAACCAATAGCAGCAAACTAGAGCAGTATATAGAGGTAGGTCCCAAAACTCTTCACAGATCCACCTGGTGGAAATGCCAGATGGCCAGCTGGAACAAAAAGCTGGGTTTAGCTAATCGAGAATTGTGTGTTTCTCTCCGTTAGGCTGCGGCTTGTGTCTCCTGCCGCGTGAAGTGTGCACGGTCTCTGCTCTGTGGAACTCGGCCGTAGGTAGCTGGGACCCCGAGGCTTGCAGGGCGTGCGATCCAAGGCACTCGTCTGAGCCTCTGTGAGAGGCTGCAGATGATGATGTGGCGGCGCTGCTTGCCCAGCTGGCGCCCTGAGGACCGAGTGCTCTGCTTGTATTTGGTTTTAACGATCACAGGGGTTTCTTGCCTAGGCCACGCAATTTCTTTTAAAACTACAGATGTAAACCAGAACTTCCTGCTGGCGAAGGACGCCAAAAGCTCCTTTTCCTGGAGAGGAAGCTGTTTCAAACAGAAGCGGTCTTCTCTTTTAGGATAAGCCTCCCAGTCCCTGTGCCTCAGGTAGTCCAGTGTAACGAAATTTGATCATCTTGCTCCTCTGGTTCTTGAGTTAGGTTGCCAGCAGAGTCAGGGGGGACAAACCTGCCGTTCAAACGCTGGTGTTACTGTGCGATCCAGGCCCCCAGCTGAGCCCGCTTTTTCCAAAAGATCGCTGAAAAGCTGTTGGATGGTCACTGCCCTCTCAAACCTACTTTCATCCTTTGCTTTCAGCTGAGTGGAAGAGTTTATTCCCAGCTTTAATTCCCTTTGATTTTAGGAAACGACCTTAACGTGTGGAATATGCGTCTGCTCTTCCCAGGTGATTAAATCCACAGAGGAATTTGAAAAAGCCTTGAAGAACATGAGGTTTTTGAAAGGAGACGCGACCGACTTACTGAAATATGCCCGTAATGTCAATTCCCACTTTGCTAACAAGAAGTGCCAGGATGTGATTGTGGCAGCCAGAAACCTGATGACCTCAGAAATACACAATACTGTGCAGGTGATTGTTGATGCAGTACACTGTTCTTCTTTGTATGTGGAAAACCAGCTTAGCTGTTGAAGAAGGCTTGTTGAGAACAGTCGAGTCCTTTTGTTTGTGGAGCACGGAATACTCTTGATGATGTGGGGTTCTTGGCAAAGAGCGGTTTCAGAACCTTTTCTCATTGCGCTCAAGAGCGTTCATTAAACAAGTTGTTTCTTAAAATACTTGAGGTCTGCTTGCACAGGCTTTCCTGGCTAGCATCATAAGCATAGGAAAGACTAGAGAGTTACTCACAGAGTCGCTTCTAGGCACGCGACGCCACGTAGCCTGTTTCGTGGTCTGCTGTGTCGTTCGCAAGCCAGGAGACTTCCCGCAGTCTTAAGGGACTTCTGCAGCCTTGTGTTTTTCCCGAGTCTTAAATCTCTGTCAGGCGGTGGTTTGCAGTCTTGCGCAGTCTCCTTTCTGTGGGCTCTAAATCGGGTTATACCTCTCTCTTGTTCTCCCTTAGATCACACCCGATTCCTGCGTAGCCCTGCCAAGGCTTCCTGATCCTGGGGCAGGAGATCACCTGAAAGTGCAAAAGCCTTCTAAACTTCTGCATAACGACATGGTGAATTTGGAGAATGAGACTAAACTGAGCCAGTACACGTTTTCTCTGCCCACGTGCCGCATCAGTTCATCAGTGGAGAAGCTGATGGAGCTGGCTTACCAGACGCTGTTGGAGGCTACAGCCAGCACGGATCAATGGTAGGAATTATAGATCCGTGGGTAAGTCTTGGGTGTCGGGGACCTATCGCCTTTGGCAACGCCAAGCATCCGTTAATAGATGAAAAGAACTTTGAAAGAACAGAAGATACTTAAAAATAAGAATCCAGCCTTACAGTTACTTTCTGGTTTGGCTGGAGGGTGCATCCCCGGGTTCGTGCAGTAGACTGGTACGGCACGAGCAGCTGCAGACTGTGCTCCCTGCAATACTCGGGTTAAGCAGCCTTTCAGACTTAGGTTTTCAGGGAACATTCGGGTACACTTTATTGTATTTCAGCTACTAAAGCGGTGAAAACGCGGTGAACTCCGTAGCATGCACGACATAGCTCATGGCTTCAGCCTTTTAGTTGGGAGAAACGCTACTGCAGCGTTCACTTCGGCGTTTTATTGTATGTTAGCTGTCAGTTGTTCAGAAAAATCAAGCCCATCTCCTTTTTGCAAACCAAATGGTAAGTGATGGCACCCGTTCTGAGAGGAGTTCACGCTTTCTTTGCGCCGCGTGAAAGTAAAGAGCTCCAGCTCTGCATCCGGCGGGGCTCTTCAGAGAAAACAGTGAGACATTTTGAGGAACCCTGTACAGTCTGCTTTAAAAACTGGAGACTGCAGCCCTGAAGAAGGAGAGTTGCCTAGGTACTGAATGCCTTTCAGTGCGCTGTGGCAGCGAGAGGGCTGACCGCTTATGCGCACCTGGTGGGGAAGGGACACTGTCCCCTTTGTTCCTGGGGTTTCACCTATCTCCCTTCTGACGTGGTCAGAAGCTTGTCTTTTCCACACTGAACTTAGAAGGTCACCACAGCCTTTGTGAATGTTCCAGAATGTTGCCTTTGTTGACGTCGCTGTAATTGATCTGGCAATCTGCTCTTTGTGCCAGTACTTCACTGCTCATAAAACCTTGTTTTGGAGAAGGCTGAGGGTCACTTGTAAACAGGACGTTAATTCCACTGACAAACTAACGTGAACTTTATTTCCCTTGTAGCTGTATACAGCTCTTCTACTCCGTACGGAATATATTTCAGCTGTTCTATGATGTAGTGCCAACGTACCACAAGTAAGAGAGCGCGCGTGCGTGCGTGTGCGCGCGTATTCCCTAGGGCCTGTTTCGGAGAGAGCGCAGTGCTGTTGGAGCAGCCCCACTTGTCCCTAGTTTGTCCACCACAGGATTATTAAGATTACTAAGTGCTTCCTCCAGCAGCAGCGAGTTAGTACTCTTAATCCATGATTAAATCCTACCTGCTGCAAACTAGTTTCTGAGTTGGCAGTCTTATGACCGAGGAGATAGTTGCAGTTCTTACGACAGTTGTGTTTGAATCTAGCCACGTAACCGTGACCCCAGGTCTGATGCAGAGGTTTTTCCTGTAAAAAAAGAGCAGCAGTGAAGACCGAACGTACACAGTTCTGTCGGAGAACGCTGGGGTATTGCTGAAAAGGACTTCTCTCTTTCCCTCACCGTAACGTTGCCATAACGAGGTATCTTCCTGTTGAAAGTCCGTTGCCCCGCGCGACGTGATACAACGCGTGGTTTGAATGCCAAAGCGCCATTTCGCTAGCCCTGAAACGCCTTTCCTCTAAGTCCTGGCGCGGGTGTGACAGGAGGTGAAATGCTTTTATTCCAGCCGACGTCTTTATCAGGCGTTGCCCAGAGTTAGCTACTTGCAACATCCGAGACAGACCGAGAGTTTCGCTAAGCAGGCGTGACAATTTTTCTGACAGAGCCAGGCCTAAAGAAATACATTTCTTCCTTTTCTCTTCCTCCTTCCCGGGACAGGGAGAACCTTCAGAAATTACCCCAGCTGGCAGCCATTCACCACAACAACTGCATGTATATTGCCCACCACTTGCTTACTCTGGGACACCAGTTCCGATACCGCCTGACTAACATCCTCTGCGATGGAGCAGCTACTTTTGTGGATCTGGTACCTGGCTTCAGGAGACTTGGTAATTCTGCCTTTCAGTGTTGAAATATATTGAGGGGTGACATGGTAATTAATCCTGGCGTTTGTCGCTGAATGATTTAATGTAGGCTACTGACTTGAGCAGCGATTTGAGAGTTTTGGACAAGTAGCAAGGGCATTTTCTAGATTGGGAAGTCTGGCAGAGCGTTACGACTCTGAGTAAGATGGCTGTTGAGGGCTTGGCTCTTTGAAACTCAGCTCTTCGTGTCCAGCACAGAGTTCCAAGAACAGTTCGTTATCCAGCAAGATGCTGCGGCACTCAGATATTTTGGAATCTGCTGCTCAGTCCTTTGGTACTTTCTGTAGCTTATGCTATGGAAGCAAATTCTGCGGTACGTTTGTATAAGCCTAATAGGAGCCCGTCACCCGTAGTTAATTCTGCTACTTGGCTCCTTTTCAAAAGCGGTGTGGCAACGCAAGCTGCGCAAGAGCTTACCAAATATGTGACTGGGCCTGGTTGAATTTGCTCTGTGAGACTGTTTGTTTAGAGACTGGAAATTCCTTTAAAAAGAAAACCTTATAGCAAGTTCGTTATTCAGCACTTACAGTCTCTAAATTGGCAGAGCAAATTTAGTAATCGCTTAATTGCTTCTCTCCGCTTGTTTTTGCTCCTGCAGGGATGGAGTGTTTTCTAGCCCAGATGCGAGTGCAGAAAGGAGAAATCCTGGAGAGGCTGGCAAGCGCCAGGAATTTTTCTAGTATGGATGATGAGGAAAATTACCGTGCAGCAAACAAAGCAGTAAGGCAGGTAAGTGAGGCAATCAAAGCTAAATATCCCATTGTCTGTCCTTGGGAAGGTACAGTATGTAATCTCAGTCCTGAAAACTGTGCAGTGTTGCAGCAGGGTGGAACTCTTCGAAACGACCGTTTTCCGGCATGATTTTCCGTTTCCCCTGTGCCGTGTCTTTCTGTAAAATTGAAGCCTGTTGAGTTCAGTTCCTCTTGCTCCAAGCTGAAATGAAAAGCTTCTTGATCTTGAACTTTTGTTTATAGTACGTTTAAAATGTTTTTCATTTTTCAAGGGGAAGATCTGTCACCTTTGAGCCTTAATGCAAACGGAGCGTGTTGCACTTTTTCCCGGGAATGCCTGCCCTATGCGATAGCAGGATACTTCGTTGCCTTTTGCTTCTTTCAGACTGGTTTCTGACCATGTGTAGTCACCTTATCGTTTGATGCCTCTCTCAGTGTTCTTTTTGACAGCTAACACGTAGCTGTTATCTTCCAGGTGCTGCATCAGTTGAAAAGATTGGGAAAAGTCTGGCAAGATGTCCTTCCAGTGAACGTGTACTGCAAGGCTATGGGGACTTTACTGAACACGGCTCTCACGGAGATTGTCACTAGGATTGCCGCCCTCGAGGTAACTGCGTGCCATGGACGTGCCAGGCATAGGGTGGCGTGAACAGCTAGCACGTGACCTCCGGAAGTTCTTTCCAAGATCTGTTTTCGGGGGACCGGTTACCTTTGACAGAAATTGTAATTGTGGTCCTACCTATGAGAAACGTTTAAGATACCAAGAACTGCCATCCAGTTGAGACCATATGTACTCCTACAGTGATTTCCCTGACTCTGTAGTCAAGGGGAGAGTCAGGGAAGTGGCTGTGATTTCATCTTAATTTGGATTTAGGTGTGTCAGTCCTACTAGAAACACTTCTATGAATCGACCTCTTTTGCTTTGATCAGGGCGCAGGAGTTAACTGTTACCTCACACTCCATCTATTCTGATACATTTTCGATCCGTGCGTGCGTCTCTAACGAACCTCTCCATCCTGCTTAGGCACCAGGTGCCGAAATACCTGTGGCATTTCAAACCGAAGTTCCTATCGGCGTAAATCTCCATTTGACGCTCAGTACTGTGCTGAAGCGATTGTCAGGTTACCTTGAGTCAAGCAGAACTATCCCATTACGTTTCTTAATTCAAGTGTTATTTCACAGCCGATGATGGAGATGCGTTAGCGCATCTGTTCTCATGGCAGTCGGCAGCCACAGAGCCTTCCCGCTGCGCGTTAGGCCACCGAGGCCTCTCCTCCCGCAACAGCTAGCTTACAGGATGCTCGCTCAGGCTGCGCCTGCCAAAAAGCTTGGCTTTCGGCGCTGGGCTGGCAACGCCTGAGCAGTTTCCTTGTAAACTCTTCAGACCTCCACCGTAACACCTCTGCCTCAAAGTGAAATGCTTGCTGTTGCGCTAAGATACGCCGTTCAGAAGCACAGCCGTTGTTCTGAGGCAATTGCTGAGAACGTGCAGAAATAGCTATTCATGGAAAAAGTTATATTGGCTTGAGAGTGTTAAACGTGATCTAAAGCACTGCTTTTGTCTTCACGCACGGAGCCGCCTTTTTTTCCATTTCGCTTACTGCTTGGCACTCCAAAACCGTTTCTAACCGCTCCCCTGTTACCGTTTGTTCAATTCTAGGATATCTCCGCAGAAGACGCAGATCGGTTGTACTCCCTCTGTAGGACCATGGTGGAGGAAGGACCCCGAGTTTTCACCCCGCTACCTGAGGACGACAAAAACAAGAAGTACCAAGAGGAGGTTCCGCTCTACGTGCAGAAGTGGATGACGTTCAAAGAGCTGATGATCATCTTGCAAGCCAACCTCCAAGAAATAGTCGATCAGTAGGTGTCTTCCTTTTCAGTTAGCTCTTCACCCTCCTAACAGGGCGCTGGGAAGTGGTCTGCCATCAGCAGGCACTGCGCTCGGGGGACTATGTCCAGATAAAAGGCAATCGCCATTAATAAGGATCAGACGACTGCTCCCGGGGCTGTCCCTTGGCTGTGCGTCAACAGTCCGCTTCGAGCTCGCTCATATGTTCGGCTGCCTCCTGCCGAGGAAAAGGCGATGGTAAAAAAAACAAGCGCCATGGGAGAGCCAGCCCCACAGGGTGATTGTGCATCCCCTTGGCTTCTCGACGTTCAGGAGTAGTCCGTGGTAAACAGGCCTGGCATTTTGCCTGCTGCTTTTGACGTCAGCTGTGCCTTGCTGCTGCAAGCGGTCCGCGTGATGGGCCCCTGCTTTTTAGATGCCGTTTCTTGCTTCTTTTGACTTGCAAGGGGGATTCATCTGAATTATACATGAGGATTTGCATAATTACTTCTGTTACTTTAGTTGGCATGAGCTGTCAGAAGGTAGATGTTCCCTGTTCGCAACTGCCTCGCACATATGTCTGAACGGCAAGAAAGCATACTGTCCTCAGCGGGCTAAACGTAAAGGTGCCAGCCATGGAGAAAGCACACAGGGAGGGCAGGTCCCTTTCTGTGCCCCGCTCGTTGCCGCTGTTGGAACAGCGTTAGACACCGAAGGTTCCCAACTCTTACCGCCACCTGGTTGTAAACCACTTTCCCCCCCCCCTCCCCCGCCGTTGTTTGGGAGGTGAATGGGAATTTTGCAGTTTGTAATGAGTGCAGAAATCACCTCATGACCTGTTGCTTCATATACCTAGCTAAACAATTCCAGACTCAAGTTGCCTACAGCTGAGAGACTGCTAACTGGATTTGTTTTGCCTTCAGACTTAGTGCAGTAACGAGTGCTCGGCGAGGTTGTTTTAATGTGACGTTTCCGTGCAGCTTGGTTAAATAAAGATCTTTCTCTCCCACGTAGGTGGGCGGATGGGAAGGGGCCTCTTGCAGCCGAATTCTCTGCAGCGGAAGTGAAGAGTCTGATCCGAGCGTTGTTCCAGAACACAGAAAGGAGAGCAGCAGCACTGGCCAAAATTAAGTAACCCCGTGTTTACTCCTACGTGTTCCATCTCTTCCGATAAAGCAAGAGCAAACCAAGTCTTTCACATATTTCTCAGACCCTTCTTATTCGTACTGGTATAAAAAAGCTTAGCATCAGGTAGGGGCTTCCTGGAGGCTTGACCGAGGGAGAAAAAACACTTCCTAGCTCAATGTTTGCAGGGCAAAGAGAATGGCTCTGTGAGTCTGGGACCAGAAGATCGAAGGTGGGTAACGCGTGGACGCTAACTGCCAGGCAGACGGAGTTTGGGCTTGAAAATCCAGCCTCCTGCCCTGCTCCCCAGAGGTGCTCTGCCCAGATCCAGGCGTTCCCTCGTGAGCTGGTGGGCGCACGGTCTTGGTGAAGAAGCAGCGATGCTTTTTGTGCTGTTGGCTAATTTCAGTTCCCTAGGATTTCATCTTCCTGTTAAGCTCGGTATAGGGAAACAAATCAGACCTCGTGTCCACCATCTCTTTGTGAGAACAGGCACTGCTGTCAGAGGGGCCTCTCGTGCGAGGCACTGTATATAACGTCAGCTCCAGCTTGCTTGCGTCAGGGTCTTGTAGAGGGATTTTTATTTCTCAATAGTGAATCTTATCTATGCAGTTTTACATCAGGGGCGTGCAGCCCTTTGGTGTCTTACCTCTTCTGTCCCTGCAAATTACAGACGAAACCCACAGACTTGGATAGCTTTTGATATCTTCCTAAGAATGCTGGAGTGCCAAACGTTGCTCTTTCCCACCTCGGGAAAGGTGCAGACCTCAAGAGAGTGAAAATTTAGGGGGGCCGGGGAGAGAGCAAATCCTCTTCCGAGCGAACTGTTTTATCAAGCCACGGGGTTTTGCACAAGTGGCAAAACTCCTCATGGCTTCATTTCTCATGGAAAGTTATCTTAAAACTGACTTCAGAATTTTTCAGTCTCGCTTCACTGACGGGAGAAGCCAGTTCAGCTCCTTCCTTTACCTTTTTGTTGTGTGTGAACTAGGTAGCTTTGGCATCTGTTGTCTTTCTGGTAGTGAATTTTTCTGTCCCTTCAGAATAATGAGAGAAACGTAAATGAATATAAAAAGGGAACAAAGCCTGCGCTCGTAGCACTGTCTTTTAAGTTACAAAAGGCTACGTTTGAGACTTGGAGAAATGTACATTTCTTTTAATTGAAAAACTCGCCGAGACCATTCATTAAAACGTAGCCCACAGGTGAAGATGTGCCAGTTGCTGCACACACGGAACAAAGTATTTCCTACCACGTAGCCCTTACAACCCGCTCGGAACAGTTTTGACCGCAGAGCTCAGTGTTGGAATCTGTTCTCTACTGTTGTGTCCTTTCCTGACTTCGTTTGCATTTCCAAGCGTTTGTGTGGGGCCTGAAGCGCAGCTGGCCCTCGTGCTGCCCCTAAGCCGTTGCAGAACTGAACAGCCGTTCTGCTTGCTGGCTCAGCCGAGCACAGCCACGGCAGGGGCGAGGAGACCCTTCTCTTTCTGGCTTTAACTGGCGTAGGAAGGGGCCAAACGCAGTCAAACTGGCAGACAGACTGAGCCTGGCACATGGGAAGGCGGGAAGGAAGGGAGATACTGCAGCAAAATCTGACTGCCACTTTAAAGGCCTAGCTTTTTCTCTTCTTCCCCTCCAAGTAATTTGTCCGAAGGCTGAGCGTTCCCATAACGCTTACCTCTCCTGGGATCCCCTGCCCCTTTACACGGAGCAAGAGCAATCCAAAAAACCGCACATTTTGAAAGATACCACTTCTCTTGTGTGGATTGTTCACAGAAACGTAACTTGCTATTTTCTTTAATAAACTATTTATACCGAGCGTGTTTTCCAGTGTTGTCTGGGGACTCCGTTAGGGGTATAGTAACACAGTACGAAATAGTCCTGGACCGTTCTCCACTTATTACATGGAAAGGCCAAAGTGTTGCTCTGTGAAGGCTCTCCTTGCGTTACTTCTAGTAGGTCTAGTAAAAAAAAAAAAAAAAGGAATCGGTACCGTAAAAGAGGCAGTCCCACAGGTTTGTGCGTCAAGCGTGAGCGCAGGGTAGCGAAGGAAAGAGTTAGAACAGGCTGCTAGCATTGGGCTTTGTCTGTGCAACTAGGTCGTGCATGGCTGTAGGTCGTGCATGGCTGTAGGTCGGGCTGAGCTTAGGCCTTTGCTCGCTCCGGCTTACCTCGGTGATGTGGTAAACCCATGGCAGAAGCTGAGCCACGTTGGTATAAACCCCAGGGCGGTTGGGTTCAGCACAGCCCTGGCCCCAGCTCACGATGCCTACTAAGCGCCACGTGAATTCATCCTGGCAGACCAGGGGCCCCCCGCTGTCGCCCTGCAAGGCAGAGCAAGGACTAGTGAGGCAGCTCTGCCCCGCTGGCGGCTGGGATGCGGATCCGGCTGGCCTCTCCCACGTGGCTTTGTTCCATCGGCCGCACGAGAGGCTGAAGCGCGGGTGCAAGAAGCAGCCTGTGCCCCCCCCGCAAGGTTTCCACATTCCTTCTGTAAAGACGGCCGAGTCCCAGCCCAACATCGATGCACCAGGGCACTGTGGGGTCCACGCTGCAGCGCAAGACCCAAGGGGCCCAGCACTCCCCTACACGGGCCGTTTACTGCAAGCTATTGCCACAAAGCCCAGCATTTGCTGGAGCCTAACGGGAGCGCGCAACACGTCCGTCCTTTCCGCAGCTGCTCTGCGCCCCCAGCGTGCACCGCTTGCTCCCTCCCGTTACCTGGCATGCATCTACTTTCCCGTGCAGGTAGCCGGCACACAGCATCCTGGCAGTGAGCTCGCCTGCGTACATGCAGGAACTATTGCACCTCGTGGTACCGATTAAGGGAACAAGGGCTTCCTTCAGCGTCTCGGTAACCTGCGCTGGGGAGGGAGAAAGAGAAGCCAAGAGGGAAACAAGATCTGCAGGGAGCAAGAGCAGGGTGCTAGCTGGAGAGGTCAGAAGATGGGAAAGATGGGATTACCTTGTGGAATTAAATACGGCCAGGCCCACAGGAGCCATGGGTGTGGGCTGCAGAGCTGCTGGAGCGGTGGAGGGGGGGTGAAGGCAGGAGGGGGCATTTGCAAGATCACATGCGGTGAGCTGGACAGGGCCGGTGGGGAGCAAGGGGAAAGCCTCCGGTCAGCGCTGAGCGGCAGGGACAAGACGGAAGCTTACCTTGGTCTGGTCTGGTATAGCCCCAGCCGGAGACCCAACACGGCGCTCCCTGGAAGAGGTGCTGGTGGAAGGGTGGCAGGCACACAGCACGGATGGCGTCTGCTAAGAAGGTGACAGGGTAAGCGCCAGGCCAGCAGACAGCTGCGTGCTGGGATGAGCACGAGCAGCCAGGGAAGAGCTGCGGAGCTGTCGGCCTGCAGAGCCGCTCAGCCTGGCACGCTGAAGGGAAAGACTCGCGGGCCAGGTGCTCTGGAGGCTTCAGCTCCCACAGCCACCTTCCCGGTAACGCACAGCTCTGGCAGAGTGCAAAACACCGCGCTGCTGTGCGTGCTGCCGCCCCGGTGCCGGGCTGGATAGCCTTAAAGGGCTGCCCTGAAATGGCAGGGTCCGAAGAGGCTGGGTTTTGGCCGTCTCTTAATTGTGGGATAAGACCAGCGACTCCACAGCTGGGAGAAGGGCACAACAGCATCATGACAGCATCGTACCTGAGAAATTCAGGGGGACTTGGAGCTTCAGCAGAGCAATGTCGTAGTCAAGACTATTGTCGTCGTAAAGCGGGTGGTAAATTATTTTCTTTACCGATACCCCGGCCTCCCGCTTGATCGAGCCATGGGTGATAACGCCTGCAAAAACCAGCCAGGCGGATGCTTGAAGCCGCCTGTAACTGAGCAGAAATACAGCGTGCCTCTTACCGTAGGGCAACGAGCGCCAAGGCCTGGGATAAGAGCAGCCTCCGAGGCTGGGTACGGGCGAGGCCGGGGGTACCTGTGCACGCAGTGAGCCGCCGTGACGATCCATTCGCGCGCCAGCACGGAGCCTCCGCAGTGGTGCTGTGAGCCCTGGTACACGCTGACCTGCCAGGGCCAGCGCCCTGGGGGCACGTCCGCCCCCCCGACCACCCGCGCGGTGCCGGGGTGCAACCCGCACTCTGCGAGGCAGCCGGGGAGCGCGTGTTGGGGGAAGCTGCGGGGGCCAGACCCGCACACGGGAGGGTGAGGGAGGTGGGCGGAGTGGGAGCAAAGGAACTGCTAGATCCGGGTGGAGGTCTTGGGGACACAGGAGAGAGGCACTCACCTGAGCATTTCAGAGCCACAATTTGACCTGATTCACAGCTGCTCCTGCACAGGAATAAGCCTCTGGTCAGAATACACAGGAACCAAAATCCCTGGGGCATTACGGAGCTCCAGGGCAGCTGCGGCAGGCCCCAAATAGGCTGCTTACGGCGCAAACCCAGGACAGCTTTCCGCGTTCTTAAGACGGGAAAAAAAGGCGCCTCTCCCCTTTTTTTTTTTTTTGTTTTTTTTTCCCTGTCCCCCAGCCCCACCAGCAAACCCTGCTTTCCCCAGGCCTGCCCTTACCTGACCTGCCACATATCTGCCAGGCTGCCTTCCTGGTGGGGTCTCACCTGAACGAACGCCTGTGCGTCATTCACCTTGACGTCTGTCAGGTTCACTCCTTTCTGATGGGTCATTCTGCAGAAGCAACAGTAAATGTCCCAGGAAGGGCTAGGGACCTGCTGAGGGATCAGGAATTTCACCCTGCCATGGGAGCAATGGTCCACAGTCCTGCCGCTCTGGCAGCAGGGAGTTAACCTCCTTGGCAGTAAGGATCTTCCACAGCAATTCTCGCAGGTCCCCAAGCCAGCCTGAGCCCCGCTTTCTGCCCTGCGTTCACCAGGGAGCTGTGCGATCTGGCGCTGCTGCCCTGACAAACCTCCCAGCCTTCAGACACCTGCTTTTGCCCAGATCAGCCCCCTCGGAAAAGGGCAAGGACGGCTCGAAGCAACCGCCTCTGCCATGCCCACCTGAGATACCCGAGATGCCGGCAGAGCAGGGTGCCCAGGGAGGGACGCCAGCGCTCGTGGCAGGCCAGAAGCCAGCCAGGATGGCCTTCCACCTGTGCTTCCAGCAAGGAGTTTGCCACATTTATTCTGAAAGACACTGAAGCCATTCCATTAAAAACAACCTGCAAGTGCCCTCCCTTGCAGTGTTTTGGGCAGGGCCGGCGCAATGGAGGGTCATGCGCATCTACAGCGAAAAAAAACCACAAAACCAAAAACCAAACCCCAGAAAAAGCCAGCTGAAGCAATTAGAAACTATACATGAACCTATTCTCAGTGCCTCTGTAGCAGCTCTGCCGAGTGATTACATGCAAAGGAGTCCTGCAAGAGTTGCCTTTGCTGCAGGATCGCTCCGTGCAACGTAGCCGTAATGCTGGGGAATGCAGCAGGGCTTAAAAGCAAAGCAAAATAATCGCAAAGAGCAGCTGAAAGAAGCTAGTGGATCAGCGGGAGATACGTATTATTAAAGAGCATCTTTTCTGTTCTTGCTGAGCTCAGCAGGCACAGTCCTGCGCACTGCTACTGCTTCCCGTCCTCCGCGGCAGCAAGCCAAGGTGTAAACCTCTACCGGGAGCCCCACGGACCACGGGGCCTTCCTCTTCACCGTCACTGCATGCTGGCCTCGCATCTGACTCCTGCAGCAGGGTGAAGCCCTGGGCTGGCTGAGGCTTCTTCAGGTGTTTCACTTCAGGAAACAGAGAAAGGGGTGGAGGTGGGCTCACGCAGCCTGGGCAGTATCCCAGGACACACAATATTGGGAAGGATCCTGCGCTGCCCACTGGAAGAGGTGATGAGCCTCTCGATGGGCACAGCTGCAGCTTGCTGCTGGCACCACAGCCACCAGCAGCAGAGCCTGCACCAGCCGCATCCCCCCGTCCCACGCCGCAGCTCACCGACCAAGGAGCTCCCAGCACCGCCACCTCTGCTGCTGGCCCCCCCGAACTGGCTCACCAGTTTGGCAGCTGGGCTCTGCCTGCAGCGGCAGGGCTGCCCCGGAGCAGGCACTGACCTAGGAGCCATGCCCCAGCTGCTGTCCCCACCAGCAGCCCGGCGACCCCGAGCAGCAGGAACAGCCTCCTGATGGTGCAGAGGGTTTTGGGAGATGCATTAGCAGAATCTTTAAGAAATAGAGAGGGAGAGGGGGTTAACATGGTCTCGTCCGTCTCCCGCAGCCCCCTGGTGAAGCCCCTGGGTCGTTATACGCCTGTTTCTCGGGCTCACTCGATCCCTTCCCCACAACGCTAGGAGTAGGTGAGCTAAGGCCGTGGCTTCTGCAGGAGGTCAAGACTCAGAGGGCCCCCCCCCGTTCCCAAAGCCCAGAAACAGCTCACCTACCGTGTTCCGGGGAGGCCTGCGTTCTCCTTGCTTCCCTCCTCGGCTCTGCTGCCGGGCTCTTGCAGCTTTGCACGGCACCTTCGACGCAAGGCGGGTTGTCGGAAAACTGCTTCGCTAAGGCTGGGCTCTAGGGAAAGGAGTGGAATCCCGGGGAGCAGATCAGCAACAAAGGTCAGGCCTTGTGGAAGCGGACGAGCTTCAAGCGATGGCACCGCTGCCCAGGCTGGCTGCTGCAGCAGGGGGGCAAGGCGAGGAAGCGCTTCTCACCATGGCAGCTGCTGGTTTGGGCTGCGGCTGAACCGCGGAAGCCGAGCACACGGGTCTCCTGCAAACCGGCTCGGGTTTCCCTCCGCGCGCCCCCGGCACGACGCCGGGCACGCGCAGCGCCCGCAGCCACACTGAAGGGACTCCTTGTTTTGCTCCCCCCCCCGACGGGGCCCTTGCTCAGCAGCCCCCCTCCCACCTGCTCCCAGAAGCAGGCTGCTCCGGCTGGGGAGCCCCAGGGGAAACGTTCCCATCCCTCTCCGGTGCCACGCTGAGCGAGGTCAGCCGCTGTCGAGTTGCCTCAGCCCTCAAACCCACCGTCCCCCTCCCATTACTCTGCTTAGGTGCTGCATGAGAAACAGCAGGCGCTGCTGAGGAGCAGCGGCAGTCCCCGGGCCACCGGTGTGAGCAGGGGGCTGCAGGCTGGCGGCCAGCCCTGCCGACGGTGGGCTCCGAGGCACGGACAGACCTCAGCGCGGGCAGCAGGAAGGGTGCCGACCAGCTGCTCTGTGTCAGCGGTTACATTCAGGTAGACAGGACCCCAGGGAGCAAAATGTCCTAAGCTGGGAAAAGATCAGAAAAGACAGCCTGCAGCTGCTCCTTATCACCCTCGAGTCTCAAGCCAAGCGCCTGCCAGCTGTGATGTGTAAAGGACGGCTTTCTTCCCTGCCCGCAAGCCGCGTTAGGGATGTGCTGGCGAGGGCTGGGGGGCCCCCCGTCACTCAGCGAGACCCCACGTGCACAGAGACCCCCGGGGAAACAGCCCCACCTCCCTGCCTGCTGGATCTTCCCTGCGGTCTTTTGGCTGTAGCACACAAAGGGCAGTAAAGGTCAAACAGCAGCTCTCCGTTCAGCTTCTGGTTGTCCGTGTAATTTCTTGTTGCTGAAAGATGCCTGGCTGGTGTCCTGCGGGAAGGGAAGGCTTTCGAACCCCTGGCTTGGGCACCGGCCGTCCCGTGTTGGGGCACGAGACGCTTTTCTTACCAACGCAGAGCTCTTGCGGCATCGCCTGTGCTCCCGTGTCCCCTCTCTTCCCTCTGACCCTGCAGACGCTGCACGGCGGTCGTCGCACCCGAAGCTGCTGAGTGGGGCCGGTCCCCAGCTGGCACGCTGCGCTGGACAGGGAACGGGGCAGGACCGGCACCAGGATCGCCTTTGTTGCATTGCCCAGGAAAGCGAAGGGGGAACCACACCAAAGCTCTTGAGAGGCCCCTTTTACAGATGAACTAGCCGCAGCCTGCAGCAGAGGTGGATGTGGGTGCCCTAGCAGGGAGCCATCACCGGGCTGCCTCCTGCTAACCCAGGCAGCTGGAGGCAGAGGCCGAGCTCAGCGCAGCACCCGCAGCTGCGGGCACAGGGCAGGGGAGCAGGCAGCTCACCCTGTGCACAGCCCTGCCTCTTGCCTGCCTGGCGCTGGAGACCACCCTGACTGCTCACAACCCCTGCTACGCACGACTGAACGGAAACGCTCCAGACTGGTGGCCAAGTTTGTAAAAGCTGAGAAATTCCCAACGCCCAGATACGAGTTCAAAAGGCACTACGGAGGTTAGACCCGGCCGGCAGGCTGAACAGAGATTGTCACCACCACCACCACCAGCGATTCCTAGTACGGCGGCGGCAGCATCTGGAGTGTCTGCGAACAGCCCCGGGTTACCAGCACGCCCCACAGCCTTGTCTGCACAGGCAGCTCGCCGGCTGTGCTGGCTGGTCCTCTGGCTGACTGTACCTCATCCAGAAACACTAAGATCGCCTTCTCCAACTGCGTGAGCGACGAGGCTAACTTCCCCTCCCGAAGAGATGAGACCGAGTACCTGTTTCAGCGTGCCTCAAAACCAAAAGGCAGTGGAGCAGCCTTCAATAGCTGTCTCAGGAAAGAAAGGCTTTTCTTATTTACACACTTCTCCGTCCCTGAAAGATACAGCTGATGGCTTGTTGCTCAAAATATCAATGACTTTTTAAAGCTGTTTACTCGAGGAAACTCCTATGAATATTTCACGATAGCCCTGGTCTTGCAGGTTCATGCTGAAGTTTTGTGCTGTCGATGAAGAGCACCGCGTGTGTTGTGCCACAAATCTAAGCCGTGCTGAGCAGCAGGTGGGGCCATCGGCTCCCGTGCAGCGGACAGACACGCCAGCACCACGGGAGCTGTGTGCTGCAACGCCGCTCGAGACCTGTGCTGAGGTGCCGGTTTCAATTCCCTGCGGGCGGGCTCCTTTTACAGCCTGGCACCCTGCAACCGCTCAGCTGGTGTAAAAACCGGGGGTTTGGTTTGCATTTGTTTTCTCCGGGCCCCCTAGCTCATTTAGCGGTTCAGCCAGAAAGCTGAGAGGCCATGGACAAGGCGGCAAATCTCCCGCAAATCACAACCTGGGCTCAGCAGCTGACCCTTTCCTGGTGGTACCTGGTGGCACTGGAGCACCTCCTCAGTCTACAGAGGACTGTAGATGGTGCTGGAGGACTAGGGAGCTCCAGTGGCGAACGCAACAGCCCGGGCGTGGGGAAACCAGCCGGAGAATCCTTTGCTGACAGCTGCCCTGTTCGGGGGCGCAGGGGAAAGGAAGGGCTCACCCAGGCCTGGCCTCCCTGCTGCCAAGCACCAGCCCAAGGTTGCTGTAGGACCAGTTCAGGTTGTGTCCCCTCCCAGCGCCCCATGCCCTGCGGCTGTCGGAAAGCCCACCTTTGCACAAGGTAAATGAAGGTGCAGGCTGCGACCACAGCCAGCGAAATGCAGACACCTTTGCTGCAAGCACCAAAACACAATGAGCGAGTATCGGTCTATGCCAGGGAAACGACAGAGCACATTCCAAAAAGATACATCAGCAGCAGCCAAAAAATGAGACGCGTCAATCAGTCTACACTACCTCGCTACTCTGAGTCACGCTTGGTTTTTTCTTGCAAAACTCATTAGAAGAAGATCAATATCTCCATCAATTCTGCTTGCCTGCAGTAAGAAAATAGCGACTAAAATGAGAGCGCTTTCAAAATGAAACATTGACACGGAGATGTGAAAGGTAGGAAGAACAGCACCGTAGCTTTTCCCTCCTGGTTGTCGTCATTTTTCTGGGGTTCTTTAGAAAAATCAAATAAAAAAGCAGTAGCAATTACAGACATTGACAGCCGCTGAAATGCCCATGTGTTACATGGATACCTGACAGGTGGCAGAGATGCTGCGAGGCGCAAGACGTCTCCTTTGTCTTTTTTTTTCTGACTTGGTCCCACCGAAACAGACTTCCCTTTCCCACCCAAGAGTAGGAAGCAGAGGACGGCTGCAGAGCAACAGGCCAGGTGTTAGCTCATCTTCCCGTAACGCCAAAGCTGATAAAGTCACGGCTCTGCACAGCGACGAGAAGATCTGGCCTACAGTTGGTCAAATGACATATTTCTAACTTGTGCAATAACAAGCAGAAACTCTCTCCGGTTCTTTAGTCAGTTCTGCTGAGATTGGCAAGAAAGGAGCACTTACTGGCACATAAAATTGCATCTTGAACACCTAACCCCGATGCGTTCTTCTCCAAACTCGACTCGGAGGCTGCTGGGCATTTCCAAGCTGGGATCTGAATCCGGAACGAGCCCAGAGCTTGGCTCTTCTCTCGCCACCCACTTCTCAGCAGGTGCTCTGCTCCACAGGTCTCGCAGCCCGCTTCCCAACAGCGGTCTAGCACACGACTACAGCGTGGCCTGGGAAAAGGGGCTGCCTCGATGCTGTAGCCCTTCGGCACCGCGTTGCCAGGGACTTTACGGTTATGGATTGCAGCTGCCGCCTGCGGTTTTGCGGTAACATCGCAAACTGTGCCCTTTTGTGCTGGGTGCAGGGCAAATGAATCGAGAACTAGTCTCCTCCCAACGAGCTTTCACCCTGGGGTGAATTTCAGCCCATATGCCCAATACATGAAGTCGTCAAAGCACCTCTAGCTGCCAGTCGCTGAACGTCGCTTACTTTAATTATTTATTTTAGGCTGTGCTTGGATTGCGCCATCCTTTCCCATGCAAAAGCTGAGCTCTTCCTTGGGGATTTAGCCAGAGGGACCCTAAGCCTCCAAAACAGTGCTAGGGGGGGGAAAAAAAAAAAAAAAATCAATCTCTTTCACCTGTCAGGATTTAAAGCGTGTCTCTTGTTGATACAGGTTCTGCCTCTTGTCTCAAGGAGACGCTTTAATATCCTTCCTGCGGTCTCTGAGCTCTCCCATTCAGACTGTCACAGCTGGTCAGCCCTGGTGGGAGCAAAGCAGTATTTTGGTTTTAATTAGGGCTGGGAGCTCCCAGCAATATTTGCTGGATTCAGCGCCTCAGACTGCATCCAAGCTGAGGTGCCTGTTACTTACCAGATGCCAAGCGAGCTTGCCTTTTGAAAAACAATATATGAGCTCCCGTTCTGTGCTCCGAGGGAGATCCAGTGTTTAAATTCTTACATAGGAAGCACTGAAGTATGAAGTTGCAGGCTACCAATGCAAAACCCTGGAAGCCTGAAAAAAAATCTCTGTACTTACCCCCGAGGAACTCAGGAAGAAAAGACCCAATAAAAAGCAGCCAAGCAAACATCAAGCGAGGCAGGATTCATTTGATCTGTGGCAAAAGCACATTCAGTATCACGCTCCTAAGCTGCTACAGCAAAAGGCTGTGCAGTAGCAGGGGGCAGGGGGCAGAGGGGGCCAGTAAACGAGAAACAATCATTTATTTAATCCAGTAACTGGAGTTCACGGGGTTTCCTGCCTGTTCCAGCTGCTTTGGTAGAAATGGTGGCATAAAACCGCGTGCAAAGGGGAGCTGGCGCAGGGGCAGACGGCCCGATGAGAGCCCAGCGCTGGGCAGAGGCAGCTCAGGGCTTTCTGAGCAAGCGCTGCCTTTGAGAGGGACAGCAGAGGTGTGCCCCCGCGCAGCGCCATCCGCCATCCCGTACCAAACGGGAAGAAGGAGCGGCAGGAGGTCGGGCTCCCACGGATCAGCGGAGGAGCAGAAGGAAATCAGCTGCTCTGAGCACAGGCGTGCAGCAGCCCCAGCACTGGCGCAGCTGCGACAGCAGCACCTCCCATCCAGCTCCGCAGGGGTAGGCACAGGAGGAGACCTCAGCCTCGCCGGCCCTGCCAGGCCACGAGCAGCAGCAGCCTGAGGAGGTTCCACGTCGGGGGCTCCGAAGACCTGAGGAGTCCAGAGCGCCACGGGAGGGAAGGCTTGCGCCCGCCTTGCCCTGCCCAGGGGTGCTGCTGCGCACAGCGCTGCTCTGGCTTGCGCACGCTTAGTGCTGCTTTGCGGGAAAGCTGACAAAAATCCCGGGATTGCGCCCACCCTGGCCTAAACAGGGCTGTGCCCAGAGCCCCCGAGGGCTCTCCCGCGAGATGGAACGAGGCAACGCGGCCGTCACCTCAGGCCATCGCTTTGTCCGGGCCTCTTGCCCTCCGTTGGATCGTTTCCTTCCTTACCTCGGTTCTCCTCTTTCTCCCTTTAGTCTCCTATCTAATAAAGGTGCTTCTCTCTGAGATAAGGCAGCTGCTGTAAGCCTGTAATGAGAGAAATGGCTGAAAGCACCAGCCTAAAACGTGCCTGATCCCAGCAGCAGCCTGCCAAATCTCATAATGGATAATGAGTCCTGGCTGTCCGGATTGTGTTTTCCCAGCAGTGATGCTGTGGTCAAAAAAAAAAAAAAAAAGTTAAAAATTAATAATAAACTCCCAAACAGCCTTCCAACCCCACACCCCCAGGTGTTTCCTAACCCTTTTTCACCACTATCTGCCTGTCCCCCTCCCCATTTATTACCATCTCTAGCAGGATTTAGATCTCTCTGGAAGGAGGGTAACCCCGCTTGCCCTAGACCTGCCATTTCAGTCACGGCAGAGTTTAATCTCAAGACTCGCAAAACAGCGCACTCGCCTCACCATAAGAAGTAAGAGCGGCCAGACTGGGCCTGACTAACCTTCCCTCTCACCTTACATCTTGTCCCCAAGAGAGGCCGATAGCCCAGACCTCATAATGGGAAATTACGCACTAAGACTCTTTCTGACCTCAGGCAGTGGGATGTACTGACGTGAAGGAAGACAGTTCATATCCTGTATGCGTTTACCCTGTTTAATGGAACCGCACATCTTTCCATATTTCAGAGAAACGCCCAGTCCTATTTCGACATTTCCATGGAGGAAAGAGTTGTTACTCCAAACTTGACACGTTGTCACCATATTGCTCATTGTAATGGCCTATTTCATGTCCTCTGTTGTTGAATCATAGAATCATAGA
>VZTL01004592.1:0-11587 GCA_013400535.1 Scopus umbretta
AAGTCCAACCAAAAAACATTGCTTTTTCTCCTCCAGAATTTCAAGCTATTTCTTTTCTGACAAAATTTGTATTGATGGTATTAGCATCTATGATATGGGAGCTTCCCATGAATGTATACTTTTACTGAATTTTTTCTATGCAGTTCTAATCATGTACATCCTCCCCCTTACAAAAACACAATACAGCTTGCCTTAATTTAGCTTTTGGTGGCAGAGATTGTATATTGGGTTCCTAGGGAGTTTCCTAACAGTCAAATTGAGCCGCTAAGCCCACCAGTGTTTCTGAACACAGGTGTAATAACAAAATTTGTATGCAGTATTACAAAGAAGAAGATGGATGGCAGAGATTTTGAGGTGCCAACTCAGAAGAAAGGCTCTCTTTAAGAAACTGCAGGAGGGGAAAAAAGAAAAAAAAAGGTTTGTATCCACAACCACCAAAGCATTATTCAGAAAACCCATAAAACTCCATCTTGGGCACACAATTCTGGAGACTCTGTGGCTTTCAGGTTGTTGGCCTAGTTGAAAAGGAATCAATGATAAACAGGACTGAGTTATACACATCAGGGATTTAACCTTCTATAATGGTCTCTAAATAGGCACATCACTAATTCATTGTGTGAAGCGCACAAGCCAACAGGCTCTGTGAATGTGATAAAATTCTCTAATTCTTCAATTTTATGTTAACAAAGATCTTTCCCAGCTCAGTACTTTTTCAGCAGAGGAAAAAGAAAAAAAATCTGACATTTTTCCTATACTCCTGAATAAATTCATTGAGGAAGTACTCAGTCCATTTGCCAAATTACACAATACGCAGCATGGTATGAGGGGATTCCTTCAGCAAAGGAAGGCGAGGAAAGGTTTAAGCAGACTTTTACACTTTACTAGTGCATGGTATAATACATGAATCCTTCTCAGCACTGAAGACTATTTTTTAAATTATATGTTTACTCACTCAGCTATATCTGGAGCTATTCTTTCTCAGGAGTCTAAAACTGTTTCTTCCTCTCCTGGTTTACCAGGAGTTCACTTTATTAATTTCTGCATACATGTATTTCTCCAGGTTGCTGTATATTTCTTCTGAGTACTTCACAGTGTTAGCAGCACTTACTGTTGTTTGAAAAGCTTAATGCATCTTTTGCCTCTCTCAGATCATTTATGAAGATATTAAAACAACAAGTGGTACCCAACACTGACCCTGCAGAACCCCATTAAACTTTTTGCTAAAACTAGATACAGTGTTGTTAATACCACTATTCACCGAGAACCATCTGTCATTCCCCAAGCTGAGCTTTTCTTATTACACGCAGTCTACTGTGGTTTTGATTTTATTGTGGTGTTTGGCTGGTCGGGGGGTGGGAAGGGAAGGGAAGGTGGGTGTTACTGTACTTTTCAAGGTATTAAACAGAATTGCAAAATCATTAAAAAAACCCAAAAATAACACTGGGCAACAGTTAACTAAGTCAGTAATTGTCTGATGGAGAAGCTGAAATATATGTAGAAAAGTCAGGGCATTGATGCACTAAACCAGACACAGCTCAAAACCAGAAATAGAACCTACATCTCTAATCAGTCTAACAGCTGGTTTTGAACAAGTGACATTTCTAAAAGTTGCATCAAAAAATGTTTTCTGTATTCTTAACTATTTGGAGACATCATTCAAAATTCGTACAAACAAAAAAAGAGAGAATAAGGTCAATGCTGCAGTATGCTCAAGGAAAGCATCATGTTTCTGCTTTCTGAACTTACACTACTCAGTGTTTGTAACTAAAAACGATCTTTGTCTGCTGCAGCAACCAAAATTGTTTTCCATCTGCTCCAAGGTTATCAGAATACACACTGTCCCTTTTTCCAATTTTCTCCGTACACAGTAGCTGCAAAGGCAATTTCATTTTGTTAAAAACTCTTTTTTAAAGGCTTATGTACTGAAAACTCAAAATCAAGAACAAAAGAGACAATAAATGTCATGAAAGCATTTGCAGTTGAAAAAGTAAAGACATGGCAAATAATTTCAAGTATCTAAGGACATCATGAAGTAACAGCAACTTTAAAACAATAGCAAAGACAGAGACACCAAAACACCATTACCTTGAATTCTTTTTCAATGTTGGCCAACTTGGCAAGTTCATTGCTGAGTTCTAGAGCAGTGAGTACTGGATCTTCACTGGAGAGGGACAGGTAAGCCGGACTAGCCAGTCCTTTGTATGCATTTATTCTTGACCTAGAGTGACTAAAAGAATCATGCTTTTGCTTCTCTGTGCAGTCATTACATTTGCAGAAATAATCATGAGGTCTTTCTATCCTTGCTCCTTTCATCAACAGCATGTGCACGACTTCGTATTTTTGGCAGTGGGCAGCTAAAATTATGGGAGTGATATCTGGAGAAAAGCGGGTACCGTCTTCATCATAGGAATAAAAATCATCATCCTGGAGCTCCTGCTCACAAGGGCTCAGAGTCAGTCGCTTGTTTACTGAAAACCCAGGATGATTCAAAATTGCTTCCACTATCCTAATGTAGCCCTTGCTGATTGCAAGCAGCAGGGCATCTCCAATCCGTGCCAAGTTCTCTTTTTTTAACAGAAGTTCTGTCACTTCCAAATGTTCATTCCCTACAGCAAGCTGCAAGGCATTTTGGCCCATGTAGTCAACACAGTTGACATTCAGTGTTTTTGACTCCTCCAGCATTTTGCGCACCACAGGTATGTTCCCATACTCTGCTGCATCTAGAAAGCGCTCCTCTTCCGCCGTAAGACTGGTGCCCCTGTTGTTGAACATGAATGCAGGGCCTCTAATGGCCTGTCGCCTTCCCTTTTCCCTCATCATAGTCATACGTCTCAGAGATGGACTTTCTCCAATGTACCTAACGAGAAAACAAAAAGGTAACAGAGTTTCACTATGGTGGTTATTTGTAGCTTCCACTTCTCCTGTGGCTACAAAAATAAGGACTTATTTTGTCCCTTGTCATTCGCCAATCTATTGACAAGAAGCATTCTTTATTGTGATCTTTCTGCCTTCACACTTGCTTGTCTGCAGTCTGAAGGCACTTACAGGCTCAATGCCACAGAGGCCACTTCTGTTTTGTGAGCATGGTCAAAATTTTTTTTTTTTTTTTTTTTTAACTTTACATAAAGACCTCGCTTCTCTTCAGAAATCCCTCCCAACTCACTTCAGTATACACATAAAATGTAAACACATCTACTATACTACTATCAGTAGTAATTAATACTATAAACCATAGGCATTCGAGCAGATGGTTTAAGGAAGGCAGTACTTATGCTTACCATATTGTAGTTCACGTAAATGAGCGGTGAAAACAAGTTTTCTTCCTGATGTCTTGCCTAGCAATACACAGTGAAGCCTGATCTCATGCCTCCTAGTGTTACTACTAGAAATATTAACCACATCTGGAAGATTCTACTCACAAGTCAATTTGGTCAAATTGTAAGTCTTTGAAAAACAACAGTTCATGCACGTTCCAACAGACCTTCTGGATGCTAGTAACTAAACTGCTCGCAGATTCCAGACACCAGGCATGATCCAGTGTAGACTGGGATCAGCTCTCACTCCAGCTAGACTTCTGCAATGCTGTGGGCTATGTTGGGCCTATTTCTATCATACATCTACCACTCCAGGAGTTGGAGGGAAGAAGCTATTTAGTGTCGTCACATCATGAGTGTGTGTGTACATATATATATTTTTAAAAGCCGTCATGCATTCTTGTAACACAATCAAGAAAAATGGGCGAGTCAAAGAGCTATCGAATGAAAACAAAAATTGGGATGGCAGGCTGCACTGGAAAGAGGAAACCTGAGCGTAGGAAAGTGAGATTGTTTAGGAAAGGGAACTGAGAACTGGGGAGGCTGTGAACTCCCCTCAAAAACTGGCTGCAAAGACAGAAAGAGAAAGAAGGAGAAAAGAGAAAAAGAACAGGAGAAAAGGAAGGGTGAGCAAGATAATTCAGAAAACACAGAAACCGGAATTATGAACCAGTGAAGATACTGGCTGAGAACAGTGGGGAGCAAACAGGAATGGGCTGGGAGAAGAGACAGATCAGACGCTCAGCTAGAACTAGCTAGGTGAGGAAACTAGAAAGGGGAGAGGAGGTTCAGAGAAGCAAGACTAGGAGTTGCAAAGAAAATGCACCTAGGAGGAGAGGCTGAGGAGCAGACACTACTTAGCTGAAGAAAACAACGGGAAACAACTGCCTGGCAAGGTCTGAAAGAACAGAATAGTTGTGATCAGGCTAAAGCGGTCACAGCTGGGGGAAGAATAGAAGAATTTATGCCTACCAGAGCAGAGGCCAAAGGCCTGAAAAGGTACTCGGGATACCATAACCTTCCTTCACTACCATCTGCAAATAAATGTGAAACCCATCGGCAATCTCCCTTTCCTTTCTAGTCTAGCTCAATACTGAGAAAGACAGCCTCCAGCTGCTATCAGTTAATCCATTAGCTCAAGGGATAGAGATCACTTGAGCTGATTTGATGGGCACAAAGACACCACTGCAGCTGATAAACAATATACGAGTTAATAGAGGGTGTGCTTTGAATACATATATCACTATATATATGCTACATAGAGACAAAGGGGCCTTAGGTACGTCAAATTTAAGTCCTACGTGCCTCTGTTCCTCACCTATAAAAAAAGAACAGTTGGCTCTCATTTTACAGGAGCGTTGTGAAAATTAATTTATTCACTTTCGCAAAAAACTCAGACACAATAGTAAAAGGCCAGACAGAAAAACCTGAAGAGGGCATAATCCTTCTAACCTCCATGCAAAAGCCAGGCAACGTGCATTAGGAGAGGTGCAGGTCCACATGATGACTGCTGAGGGAAAAACAAAATATTAAATAGCCCTTTTTAGGCAAACCCCATCAGTCTGCGAAGGGACAGAACCAAGGGAAAAACAGCACACGCATCTTCGGTGCACGCAAAGACTACACGCTGAAGTGAACACAGCGGAACCTGCACGAGCAGCTTCAAAAGCTGCGTGTCCTATTTGCTGCAGGTTCAAATCCACAGCCCGAGCAACATTCTTCTAAATGCAGGTGTCTTTAATTTCGGTGTGATCTTTCAACAATGAGCTTAGCTATATTGCCACTGCACAAAATACGCCTGTTGACATCACTGGATTTCCCCATACGCAGCGATGCCAGCCCTAACGCTTTCATTGGGCATAACTAATTCCATTCAGGTTATAAGAATATGTCTGGCCTTCCAGCTATCTGCATCCGTTGTAATAAATTCAGCAAAACATAAAGTCTTAATCGCTTTAGCACAGCTACAAATACAAAAGCTAGTCCTTGCTCTGAACATTTCAGTTAACACAAATGGGCAATTCCACTGCAGACCAAGAGAAGAGATTGTAATGCTCAGTACCAAAGGCAGGTCTCTCCTGAGATGAAGCATTTGATCTTTTTGCATTTTCATCTGTGGTTGGCATTTCTGGCCTACCAGAAATGACCTGGGTGGCACTGTAGTATAAGCAATGCTAACTGGTATTTACTTTTGGAAGTATGTGCCAAAACTGCTCTGCCAAGCATGACAGGATCCTTTCTTTTTCTTTTTTTTTTCCACTACTGTACCACTGTCTTTAAGTCTGTGAAAAAGGCTGCATAACAGAGAGGATTTGTGACTCTGTTCAACACAGAATTGATTTAATGTCTTAAAGCTCAGGCATATTTCACATTTGGGAGTACTCAGATAGAAAGATTTGAGCCCAGAGTGCACATGGTGAACAGCCACTGTATGCTACTACCTTATTCCCCAACAAAATCAGCAGTAAAACTAGAAATATTGTCTTTTCATAGTTACCTTTTAAACAAGATCCTATTGTCTGCTACACTGTTATGCTTCTATTCCTCCACATCTAAAACCATAGAGCTACAGAAATGCAGTCGTTTAACATTATAAAGGGGAAAAGTATGTGTATTAAAAAAAAGTAAAGACAGAGAACAAATTGACTCGTGCTGACTTCTTGATTTAAGACTACTCTTAACTGCCATCCTGAATCTTATTTATCTTTTATGAAATACATAACAATACATTTCTTCCCATATATTTGGTGTAATTGTTCAGCATATTTTGAAATATGACCCTTATTTCCTGTTTTATCTACCTATGTTTCAAAACCCACTGTCTGACTGAGGTGACTCGTCTGACTTTTGTAAAAAGAGATAGATCCTTCCAAAGGTGTTGTGTTAGGGTATCTTCCCAAAAAAGGATGACTTCCTTAGCTATAAATCTTGTGACAGAAATGATATATTTGAAGTGACTGCAGTATTTTCTCAAAATAAAGACGAAAGTTGCTTGGTATTCTAATGCCTAAAATATTGTCAAGACCTCCTGAAAAAAATAAAAAGCAAAAAATCTTGTACAACACCACACAGCCAGAAGACTGTTAGGTTCATCCATACCCCCCTCCTCTCCTTCCCTCAGCAAATTCAAAGACCTTGAAGCAAGCACAGCTCTGGTCAGAGTACTGCAGGCAAGAAGCATCAGGTACAAGGTCTCCTATTCCATTTTCTGCTCTTCTATTCTCACATCTAGTATTTTTAAGCTATCTCAAAGCATGAAGAAAACTGTTAAAATTTTAGTTCTAACTATTTAACCATTTTCAGCATATTTCATATGTAATATTTGCCAACTGAAGTAATCAAAACAACAAAGCCTCTAAATATTATTAGACTGGCTTAAGAATATTATTAAAATAGAACCAAGTGCGCATTAATTATTTGTGTTCCATTTCCTACAGCCTTTAAAGTTCATATTCTCAACCTTGTCTCTGTAAGGAGCTGACAACTTACATAAAAAGAGGGAAGGAAAGATGGAAATCATGATGCTCCTCTTCCCAACTGTTCCCAATAGATGAAAGAACAAAAAAAAATAATCAAAAATCTGTAGAACAAATGGCAAAAAAAAAGCCACAAGAACTCCAAGCAGGAAAATGCCCCATTTTTTTTAATGTTAATTCTTCCGCAGAGAGATACCACAACATTAAGTAAGTTCTAGTTCTACTACACAGGTTGCATAATTACACGACATGGTATGCAGAAGGAAGGTAAAAGGACAGAATTCAGTCTCCTTTTGCTGACATAAAGCAGCAGCTGAGCCCCTCCATTTTTTCCACAACTATTTTTCACATTTCACAGCAGAAAAATGGCCAAGGGGGTCTATAAAGCCTCAATCCTCTGTTTGCTGCTCAGCACAAATAAGAAGGATGGAACTGGAGAAGACCAATCATGTCAACAAGTACACCACTTCCACCACACCTGGACACATTTCGCTTGGCCCTAAGCGTGCACCAGTTAGGCAGCTGTTTTGAGGAACTGAAGAGATTCACCCGCCAGAAAGAAGTTCAGAAACTTCCAGGCTGGTACACCAAGCTTCAGAATCATTCATTCATCCGTATAAAACAAGGATGGTCTTAAGTTACAAGTTTATTTCCCTAACCATACTACTACCATTAGCCATTTGCCAGCTTAAGTCTAGTTCATCGCTTCCTACCTAGGCAAACTCTCAATAACTGCAGTGATTGCCATATATGAATAGAACTCACTACAAGATGATGAACAATTAACCAAGATGTTACAGAACCCTCAGTCAGCCTCTTGGTGAATACTACGAAAGCCAGACACCTCCATTTCAGCTTTGCAGCAGAACTCTCATATTAGCGAGGCCCCCAGCTCCTACAGGAGTATACCACATTTGAAGACCTTTACCTAATGATAAGTAGCACAAGCTTTCAGACAGAGCTGATATCTACATTCTGAACAACTAACTGGTTCGTTACATACCGGGTAATGTTGTAAGAGACAAAAACCTGTCCTATGTTATAACATATTTATGTTTACCTTAAGTATTTTATCTAAAAATGTATGACCTTCATATGGGCACTAAAAAATATTAAAAAAAAAATCTCCATGAAACAAGCAATGGCCACTTGTCTATTGTGTTTTGTATGCATCGCATTTACTATGACCTTACTGTTGCCTGGACAGTTACCCCTACATACAAGACTAGAAATTTGAGCAGTACAACAACTGCAAAGGACTGGAGTAAGCGTTATGATTCCTCTGCTTCTACCATGGATTATTTCAATTACAAGTTTCTATTGTTAGCCTATCCATCCCTTTTCATGTTCAAACTTTCAGAATTGTAGCAGAAGGACAGAAACGTGGGACAAACAGTTGACCCGAGAATTCCTTGTGTTCTGCTGTTGATTATTGCATCAACAGCAGTTCAAAAAATTTATAACCTTGTTTCTAAGTCTATTTTTTAACACTGCAAACTGCATAAGCTATTAAAAATAAAAAAAAAAAATTTAAAAAAAAAAAAAAAAAAGAAAAGTTGGAGAAAGAGGTTTCATTCTGGGCCTTCCCTGATCCATACAGCCATTTTCTAACATTTGTGCTGAAGAACAGGCTGTTATTCTCCCCAGACTATAAAATGAAATAAAACATGGCATCAACGATTTACAAGCAGTTTACCACGCTGCTAAACTGCAGTACAACATCAGTGATCTTGATTCTATTCTAGCCCTGAAAAGGAAATGGAGTCCAGTGATTACAGACAGATCAGAGAAGTACATCATGGAAACACCAATGCACACACACATTTAAAAGCAACACCATCAGAATCAGCGGCACAGGAGATGCGGATTGTGCCTCTTGTTCTGCCAAAAGCAACCTCTGAGGTCCCAGTTTTAAAATTAGGGAATGATAATTGCCTTACTCTCAAAAGTAAGCGGTCAGACATGCACATATATATGAACAACATTTTAACTCATGACTCCCGAGATCTCCTAAACTAAGCGATCTCAAATGTTTGTCTTGCCACCATTGCAGAAGACTGGGTTTTTCCATGTGAGGTAGCAGCTCCTGACTGTGCAGGCCAACAGGCAGTGCTAGAGGGGCAATCTTCCCAGCCTCCCTGCCTCTCCCGAACGAAGGCTTTGCCATCCCTCCAAGCTCTACTACAGCCAGGTGCCAGAAGAGGCTGCTGGTAAATTTGTTTCTTCACCAGTAAAAATAGCGTCCCATTCACGTACATTCGCATGGAAACTTGCACATGTTCCACACAAGTTGGGAATCCCTGCACCAAATCTAAAATGTATTAAACGAGAGCTTCTTTCTCCCTTCTCTGAACTAGTGCCTGGGCTTTCCAGAAGAGGGAGGCTAATGCAGCTGAACAACAGAACATAAATCAGGCTAGCTACAAGATCTGACTCGGGTCTGTACTCTCCCACTGGTCTGAAATGACATAACCCATCATCCAAAATGCCCTCATGTCAGCTCACAGAAGTTCTGGCTCTGAACTGGAAAGAATTAGTCAAAAAAAGGGCCAAAACACAATGAGGTATCAGAAGGAGGTGAACACACACTTAGTTAGTTCCCTCCCCGCCTCCTACCCCACAAACTATGCAGAGCATTTTCCTACCATTACTCTTCACTAACTTCTCAACAGAAAATACCAACCATCTGAATTCCTGTGGGGAAAAAAAGGACTGTATTTTGATGACAGGAGTGCACCTATGCACACACAGAAAAAGGCAAACATCTCACCAGGAAAGAACCAAGTCACCAGGGCTGCATCAAGTTGACAGGGCTGCAGCGACAAGCCCCTTTTACACTCAGTCCTTTATTTGTGTTTTGCTGTTTTACTCGGGAAACTAAGCTATGATTTTCAGACTTGGGAAATCAGGCATCCAATGCCTACCGCATTTAATTTACAGGTTTTGTCCGCATTTTTCCCACTGGGACATATAGTACCTTGTGAAACAAGCATTACATCCATTCTGCAGTCTTAGCGGGAACCTGAGGTTAATTACTTTTTCCAGCGGTACTTGGCAAAGGAGGGAGCCAGCTGCACATCGACAGGTACCTTGCATAGGTTACAGCTTTCAGAGCGAAGACTTTCAGAGTGAAGAATTTAAAATACCAACTGAGTGCATCTTCTTGTGCAGACTACTTCACATTTTCCTGCCTCTTTCCCCTTGCACTGCTCGTCAGTACTGAATATTTAGACTATGAATTCTTCCAGTCAAGGATTCTCATACTCACTTTGTGCACACCAAAGCCTTATGTTTGTCATTCTGTGCGCATTATGAGCAAACAGATACTCATATTTACTTCATTAACATACGCTATGATTTTAGGCATTAGCACCAAACACAAAACGTTACTCCAGAAGAAAAATCCCACTGCTATGCCGAGGATGACCACGAGCACGTAACAGGGAAAATGGTAGTTGTGGGTCTTTTGCCTCTATGCCCTGTCAGTTCAATACACTCCCATTACACTGATTAATGTCAGTCCTTTTGTCAGTCCACCGGGCAGTGGCTTGCAATCGCTGCTGTCATAGACTCTCAGAACAGGGTCACAAGAATTATGTACCAGGAAGCAATTCCAACGGACAGAGCTCGCTCCAGGCTCAAATGCCTATAGCTGTGCAAACTGAACTGCAGCTTTATTCCCTGGTGGCATAATACCCATTTCTTAAAGAAAGGCATATGCCACCGGTTCTAGGAGGACACTAAGCTAAAAGGGATCCAGAAGTTCAGGATTCATAGCTTACAATTCATCTGAGCTAGCTTCAACTGTCTAAAAATAGTGTCCGAATCTAAACTAATCCTCTAGGCTCTTTTTATGGTGAACGGAGAAAGACAGGCACCTCAAGAAAGAAGATAAATGACTAGGCTGGCTTGCCCACTGCTATTTCCTTCATCGTCCCAACATCTACAAAGGAAGCCTAGACAAACAGTTTCAGTGCAACTAACTTTCAGACAGCTAAAGACATGTGAAAGGCTCCTTCACTTGAAGTCTCGATTGCTGAGTACAGGGCATTTGTGAAGAATTGCTGCTCTGGGATGGTAAAAGACACTTTTATTTGTGGTTATCCCATTCTAAGCACTCCTCTCATTATTTCTGTACTTCACAGTTGTCTCTAGGGTGATTTAAATTAAGGCTTCTTCTATAAACACTGAATATGTTATCTTAAAACTCAAAATAAAGTGTTTGTCATCTGGCAATTAAAATATTTAATTAGGAACTAAATATTGTCCTGAAAGTATGAAACACACAAGTAATCCTCAGAGGTAGGTCTATCTAAACTGCACCGCACCATAAAAATGCGTGAATAATTCATGGACAACCTACATTTTGGAAGTCAGAGAAAAGAAAGTTAACATCCCTATTAGTAGAAGTGAATTTATTTCTCTTGCAGTAAGTCTAGTCATGGTCAGTATTTATAAATACACGACTGCATCTTAAAAAGCAACTAAACGAAATTTCCAAACATCAAACGGGATAAGATGCATCTCAAGAAGAGAGGCTTTTCTGCACAGGTGTCCTAGATTTCTGTGGAGAGTCTGGTTTTATCACAGCCTAGATTTAAAAAAAAAAAAAAAATGTATATATAAGAGGTGCATTAGCTCTGCTAGTACAAAAGGGTGCAACGGATTGTCTAAACCTTAGCTGAGCCAATAATTTGCTTTTCTCGGCGGCTATGCTAGCAGCCAGGGGGGAAAAAAAGAAAAAAAAAAGAAAAAAAAAAAAAAGAAAAAAAAAAAAAAAAGGAAAAAAAAAAAAAA
>VZTL01004592.1:14847-33907 GCA_013400535.1 Scopus umbretta
AGCGCATACCCGTCAAATCCGCATAAAGCTGGGTCATGGTTTTGAGAACTGTTCCCCCCGACGCTGGTAAAGAGTGGCAGTTAAAAATTTTCAGGTCAAGAGAGACCCTTTTGACTGGCTTGCCGATGATAAAAGCCAGTCAAGATTTCCAAAGCGTTCCGGATGTCTGCCTGAGACTTGACTGGTTTAATTCTGCCTGGTGTCCAACTAAGAAAAAACAGTGGGAGGATGTTAAGACGCCCATTGCATGTTATCGGAGCTAATTATACTCTATAGATACCTGTCACAAAGATTCTTGCTGTACGGAGACGTATTACCTCTTTTATTGTGAGCTTTTCGGTGCGTTAGTCCGTAGGGAAAATTATTCTATGACAAAAATGCCACCCCGTTAAAATCGAGGCAGAGCATGTGTGCTTTTATACACAGAGTATGCAGAACGGTAGGTACACAGAGACTACATGTGTCCTTATATATATATACAGTAAAGCTATTCCTTTGTCTACATACTGCTAAGATGCCATTTTTCTCTTGCTTTAAACTTTTTGGAAGCATTATGTGGCTATCAGTATAAATTTGCATGACTCTATATCCAAAAATGCAGGTCCTACTGAAACTGAAATTCATCTGAGTTTTCCAATTACTCCAGAGAAAGTGGACTTTAAATCCACGTATGACTGCTTAGATAGAAGTCCCACTGCTGAGCATCATTAAGTAGTCAGTATAAAACACTCACTACCTCACGCTGTACACTGTTTTCCTTATCAGCCATGGTTTTGCCTTTGTTGTTTTCCATATGTACGAAATTCGTACTCGTGAAGCACAGGAAAAGCCAACCAAGAGTTTCACAGAGATAACTTACTCAGCTACAGCTTTGAAGAAAGATTTGGGATTTGTTTTCACCAGTTTAATTAGTTTGCATCTTGAACTATTGAGGGAAGTGGGTTTTTTTTATGTCTTTCATCACGTGCAAAAACCCATTGAGATTCAGTAGAATTACGTACGAGGCAGAGCAAATTTTGCTCTCTAAGAAACTAATATATTGTGTAGCTACTGTACCTTTGAAGTACTTGGCGTTATTCATTTAGGACAGTCTAGGTGTCTAACCTAATTATACATACTGTATCAGCATTACATATTTTAGAGCGTAGCCACGCAATGATCTGTTTGCGTCAAGCTTTGTATGCTTGCACGGGCCCTTTTTTTCTTAAAAAATGATGCTGCCCATGTAGTATTCCTTTTCCAACAAAAATCCTCTGTTGTTACAGTGGGCTACAGGAATGGACTTTCGCTTGCCTCCAGTTGAGAACAAAACGTAAAGGTAAAGCTGAAAGTAGATGAGAAGCACTCTTGCTTCCCAAAGGTATGCTCAGAGCTAGGCTTCTACACATCAAGGGTTATTTTCTTTTCAGAAATAGATAAAAGAGGGGTTTAATATTGGTTCTTAGTTTCAAGAAACTCATGTTCTTGCTTTTTCTGTTGTGCTTCCCATGGCTGTTCTAATTACGTGTTCTATAGGCGATGTTTTTCATGACTTGAGTATTGTCTAAATAGAGATTGGTTTGCTGTTTCTACAACAGAAGGTAATTACTCCTATCTATTCAGTTTTCCAAGTGACTGACAATATTCGACTTGGAAGTCATCCCTGCAGAAGCCTTCATGTTACATCCCTCCATTTCAAGGGCTAAAATGATGATAAATCTCCAAGTAACTACAATACTATATATTACAGTATATATTTCATGCCATAGAACTGTCACCTAAACTGTTGCTGTAGTTTGCTTCTGAGAATGCTGTGTGAGACAGTAGCAAAAAAACCTTATTAAAGTCATGGTATAGCACCATAAGCGCTGTGTAGAAGGCCACTTTTTCTGTTACACAGTACCCCTGAAACCATGGACTTCTGACAAATCTGATTCCCCTCACTGCCTATGTTAGGGAGGAAATGCTGGTCAAAGTTTTCAGGGAAGTCAGCTTTCCTTCTTGATATTGAAGGAAAAGGATAATGTAAGAAAAATTGACCAAATCCTGTTCTCTTTCTTATCATACTGTTACAAAGCCACCAAGCTGAAATCCATGGTTCCTGATGTTCATTTAGATTAAGTGCTTTTCTTCATCCTGCCCTTCCCACTTTACTTGCTTTCTGGTCAATTTTGACCAGCACTTGCCTGCCTTTGAACTCCACAGCACAATAATAGCGGGGAAGTTTTCCCCTTTGTTTATTTGAAGGAGATCCTACCTGAAAAACAGCCAGGATGGCAACAAAAGAATCCATTACAAATCTCAAATGTACTTTATAAGGTTACAGTCTTCAAAATGTTTTGTATTTCCAACTGAAATGTGTAGGAAGGCAATCTCAGTCACAATAACATTACGTATAGAAAATTCACCACAGTTTGAAGTATCAGGCTGCTACCAGAACATGGTATTGGAACAGGGATAAGAGAATCCTTGTCTGATTGAACTTCAGCTGTCACTGCCTTACCTGACAGTAAGAATTTAAAAATCAGTGCTGTGTCTTGGTGGTATGATTGAGGCTCCAAAGTGCCACATTCAGACAAATAGAATGTATGAAGCTACACTTCTGAAACACCAGAACAAGCGAGAAACCTAACAGTAGTAAAATTGCACCTTCAAAATCCTGGGCATGGCCGAATGTTCTCGAAAAGGGATTTCTGTGCACGAGGCATTTACGCATTTTTGAAAACATTAATAATGTCAATAATGCCAATGTTCCAAAATCGTTTTTCTTGTCAAAGATATTTAACGCTATCAAAGCATCAGCTAGATGTCAACCCAGCCAAACTGCAGATAGCGAGGGAGAAAGTATGAGTAGATCGGAAATACCAGGCAGAGCAATACAGGGAACCTTGTGCCGTCTATTGTTTCAGCTGGTTAAAGACTTTACAGTCAAACGCTGCCAATCTACTACATTTTGTGAATGCTGACTTGACTTTGCAGGGTTTTGAAGTGATGTCATTTTAATTTAGAAAACTGCTTCCTGGAAGTTGCTTAGACAGGAGTAAAATAATGAAAGGTATAGTTCTATAAGGACAGAGACTGAACAGAAAAGCCTGAAAGATTTACAGCAAATAGTGCAACAGAGCAGATACAGCATTATATTAGCAAAGGTGCTGGATTATTCTTCATGCTCTTGTCTTTTAGGACATGGATTTAATGCCATAAGTATTTCATGTTCAAGTTGGTATTGCAGCCAGAATACAATCCCTCATTCTTTTCACCAGGCTGGCTTGATCAAGACAGGATGGAATTAGATTGGAACACAGTTTTGTTTATATGGATCTACTGGTGGAATTTTTCTGTCCTCCTCAAAATTATGAGAAATACACAATTCAGATTTTAAAATTTTTATTGGCAGTATTCTTCAGCTGGAAAGGAGTGATCAAAAAATAGCTTTTCTAAACTGAAATAAGGTGCCTAAAGAACACACAGCAACAAATTTCCTTGAAATATTGTCAAAAACGTGAGTTCCATATTTCTCTTTCCCATTTTTTCAGCTTCTTTAAGTTAGGCAAATGAATGGAGGAAAGATCTGAAATATGAAACCAGCACAGCTGGCATTCAGTGTACAAAAATATCAGGAAATACATCCAGATTCTTAGACTGAACTAGCATAGCAGTAATACCTTCCAGATCTATGAGACACCTAACCGAGCGGATATGCAAATCAGTAAGACTGTGAGAAGTGATGGGGAAAAAGGTCATTTAATGAATATGCTCCGGAGCTTTCACTTACCAGAATTTCTTTAAGAGGGACATTTCAACAGTGTTAATTTGAAAATAAGCCTAACCTGCTTGTTGAAAATTGGATTGTTGACACTAAGCCCTTGTTGAAACAAAGTGATTTAGATTTAAGAATCTGCAAGATCCAAGAAACTTCTAGTAACAATTTCCCTTGCAGAATGATCTTGCTTGTCATATGATTATTTTCCGGCTTTATAAAAAAAGTAAGAGTATCTTCTCTCAAGAGACAAAACTGTTTTTTATTTCCTTAAGTGGTGGGTGAAGAGAGGCAAAGAGACACTCATGGTTAACGCTAGAAATAGAATCCAGGTCGTGCCGTACACTGAACCCTTCTCTATCGTGTGTGTGTGCGTGTGTGTGTACTACTTTCATGAAAATTGGGAAGTTGGTGGGAATAGCAACAGTGTAATGAAAGCAAAATTGGCCTTCTTTGCCTCATACTGGGAATTTGCCTACTTGCCAAGAACCCAGTGTTTTCAAGGACATTTAGCTCCTACATCAAGGACTTCTATGAAAGTCTAAACAGGTTAATCAGCATGAAGAAAAAAGAAGGAGTGATGTGATGTCACTGATCTGTAAGCAGATGTCGGTCTCAGAACTAATATTATGGTTTGAGGCTTTTAAATGAGATGAAAAGATAAATTCCTGAGACTCAAGCCTGTAATTTCATGCACACTGTGCAGCCATTCAGGCCCATGCAAAGTGAGTGGGGATAAAATACTGTCAAATCACCTACTGGAAACCAGGCCCTCAGACCTGTGTGTTGTACTTGTGTTATGTGGTCTACTTTATGAACCTAAAAGGCTACTGAAGCCTCCTGCCAATAAAACCATTAGATAGATACTAGCTACATTTTCAAAGGTCTGCAAAATGTCTATCTAGACAAAGGGGACAAGTATTGTTTTGTTTTGTTTTGTTTTTTTGCATTAAGTGGCAACTGTGTGCACATTTACATATTTGCACCCGTTATTTCCTTTTTTCTAAGGCAAGCCAGATATGTCTTTAAAAAAATCCAATGTCTTTGCACACTTTTAAACAATTCCACAGGATCCTGAGCCTATGCCAATGAAGTTTTATTCCTCTCTTTTCACTCATACTAGTAGAAATTAAAAGTTAACAGATGTCCTACTAGGAAAGGGACTACCGAATCAATTCCCTTATCTGTACATTGCCCTGGGGACTGTACGTAGCTTATGAACTTTAAAAAGTACATTTTCATAAGATTTGCTTTACTTGTCATTTATATATAAGGCTGGATTTTCTTCCGTAAATTAGTTTCCCTGTCCCTGTGTCAGTCAATACTCCTTGAAAATGTAAACATGAATCTTAGCCTATTGCTGAGTGCTGGCAACCACATGATAAGTAAATTTATTGTCACAAGACAACATCTTTAGCATCTAAGTTTTCTTTTTGACAGTGCTTCAAATATGGGTGCATGAATGCAATGCACCCTACCGTCCCCTTGCTGGTCGATAGACAAGCTTATTGCATGGATGTATTCAGTGTTTCAGCTATGAGATTGAGATTTGCAATGGATGTATGGAGTGCAGAGTAGCTTAGTTTTGCAAATTAGCAATGATTTCGGTCCTGTGCAAGTAATTAAGTCTGCATATATCTGGACACAGTTCAGTCTTTCTCTAATTGGGGGAGCTGGGTTTGAGTCACAGTGGGGACAAGAATAGGGGAAGCAGGACATAATAAAAGTGATAGCAAGAGACAAACAGGTCACGTGATGAATTAAACCAGTTCACAATTATTTTTCAACCCAGAAACAAGTGATTTTTTCACAGTGTTTTGTGAATTGATATATTTTAATGTGTGGACATATTCCCCCTTGTGACACCTTAGCAGAAAGAAATTTAAACAGCAATTTACCATTATAAAAGACAAATCTGAGTGACAAGCTTGGCTCCCTGAGGAGGGGAAAATCCTTCATCCTGGTTTGCACCATTCAAAGCTCCGTTGTCCAGGATGTCTGGGGATTTTGACTGAAAGATTACCTGATTCTGTCATAGTTCAGAGCCTAATTTTCTTAAATCGCCTCAGAACCCTTGGATAAATACCATCTGGTACTAACTACTTGCCATTCCTCAAAGCATTAAATTCCTCTTGCTGGAAAAGGAGCAAATACCACAGCGCACAGTGTTGACTGAAAACATAATCTGTCCTTCCGTGGGCTGCTGCGGAATAGGCGATAACACTCAACCACAAGTGCTAACTATTTGAGTGACAGCAACCCAGTGGGTCATCCACAAGCACTTCTTTGCTGTATTGGAATGGGCAACTACATGGGGAAGAGATTAAAAGATCCTGCTAAGGAGCGTAGCTATGCTGTGAGTGGGAGTACATCCTCCTGCAGAGCTCCCAAGTCATTTATGGCCAGGTGAAAAAATGGTTCAGTATCTGGTGTGGCAAAAATCATGTTTCCAGCTCTACCAAGTCATTCTTAGCCTCAAAATGTTTTGCTGTTCACTGCCCAGTGAAGCGCTGAGCACTTTGAATATCATCATTCCCAAGTGACCAGGAGATAATATTGGCAACGGGTGGATTAGTCTTAAGGCTCTTGGTAATAAACTTCTTAGGAAGAGCCCACCTCTTACCTCTGAAATAAGATGCGCCCAGAGGCATTCATTAGGAATTAATCAGAATCGCTATAAGAGACGCAGTGAAGCTCTATACTTGTCTGATTACAGCAGCCACAAGATGCCAACAGCCTGCTTTTGCATAGCACACAGTGCATGTAACTCATGCCAAGTTCAGCTGTCCTACAAGGCTGGGGATCCCGTATACGTGTTCTTTGTTATGAAATGGAACCAATTCCTAAATATACTTTTGTTACAGTTTTCCTGCCTTCTATGTAAGAACAGCGACTTTTCAGAAAAGGGAGCGAGGAAGTGCCAAAGTTTCTAGAAGTTGAGAGGTGCTCAATAACAAAAAGGAAGAAAAAAAACCAAACAGGATGTTTCTGTGAGAAGAGACTACGCTTCCTGATAACAATCTTCAAAGTGACCGACAGGGAAAACAGGGAAGTGCGGAAAAAGGGAGACATGATAGTACTTAGAAATTATTCCCTGAAGTAAATTTAAAATAGAGTGAAGATGCAATATCTTTTGCCATGAAAATGTCAGTAACAGGTAGATGTCCTATTCAATTAATATGTGTTTTGGGGAGGGAGATGGTTGTAGAGGTTAAAGATGAAGCTGATTAAAGAACCTCAGTGCTGCTGTCTTTCAGCAGTCCCCGTGGTACCCCGGCATGCGTGACCAGGGGCTGACACAGAGGTATGGAGGTCAGGCTTCTGACTTCACTTTCTGACTTCAGGAAAGCAAAAACTCTTAAGGATATTGTCACTTTTTTGGTGAGTTCAGGTCAATGGAAACATTGCAATCACTGTCAGTGGAGCTTGAACTTCATATTTGGCTTTTAATAAAAACAGTAACTGGAATAAAATAAAGCTGGAATAAATTTTCCCAGGGTTTCAGAACAAAGCCAAATCCAGCTGGACTGGTACCTCAGACAAATTAAGGAGAAAAAGTAAATCTCAGGAGACCCTCATAGGTTGCATTAATTTTTAAAACACCCATGTCCTGGTTTTTAGGAGAAAACAGCAACTACAGTTGCTACATTAAAACACAGAAAGTGAGACCAGAGATGCTTATTCAGCAGAAGAGCAGTAGAAGGCAAACTATTTTGCCATAAGATGACAGACAGACGTAAGGAAATGTCTTCCATGCAGAAAGCATTTATATGCCTACAACAGAGATATTTCCATCTCCCTCAATATTTTTCATTACATTATCACAGCTGCTGTGTGGAAACTGCCTGCAACAATGAAATCTTTGTCTAGGAATACCCCTCCCCAGGCTTCTAGATGCAACTAACAGGCATTTGATACCAATGGAGAGCTCAAATAAAACTTCATCTTAATAGCAAGAGGTAGAGTAAACACTGAAATATTGGAATACTGAGCATCGATATTAGTCTAGAAGGGCAAAGTGGTACAAATGGTTTCCTTATCAGGTGAAACAGCTGGTGACAGAAATATGTGCCTGGCAAGCCAGAGATTGTGGAAAATTAGGAATCTGCACATTGTGGACTTTGATGTGGGCATGGAATTAATTTGAAGAGATCCAAAGATTATTCAAGGGCTTGCTAAAAACACACATGTAAATATACATCGTGGGTGTAAAACCAGAACGTTAAAAGACATACAGGAGTAATTTTAAAAATTGCGAAAATAAACATGTGGCCACAATTGGGTTCTGAAATTAATACAATTTCTTTTACATATGTAATTGTCAAAAAATAACTAACCTGCAGTGTTAGATAAAAAAAATTCAGGAGCCTCACACACTCAAACTTTCTGTTTTTGAAATTATATCAAAAGCCTTCAAAGGGGAACCCTTTACCTTCTTAACAGTTGATGCACTTTCACTTTAGAACAGGCTATTGGCTTTGTCCATTTTTTAGCAGTCCATTTTCAGCTTCAGATAGTGCTTAACATAATTCAGTATAATTTCAGCAAACCTTTTTAGCAAGAGTGAAACTGTTATGTTACCCATTCTGTCTGACACTCAGAAATGGAAAGGATTGATTGCACATGAGTATATGACTATCTGATGGAAATGGTGCCTCAGTGATACATGAGTGACAGAAATGTGTCTTGACTTCTCTGTTCTTTCTTCTTGACCCTTTGGAACGAAGATCCTTGTATCAGATAAAAGACAACCCAAGTTAGATATATTTGCATTATAAAAAGGGGAGGGTGAAAGTTATTGTGAACACAAGCAAAGTTCTGAAAGGCCAATAATGATACACTGACTTGTCCAAAAGCAGTGATATACACAGAAGAAAATGAAAAAGATTTGGGGGAGGAGGCAACAGTTTGTTTCGGTCATCTTCAGAGAGGGCATCACCACAGAAATGAGGTAGATACTGAGAAGGAATGGAAGAAAGCATGAGTGTATCGGCATTTTCGACCTTTTCTCCCCATGACACCCCCACAGTTAATACAACACAGCTCCTTAGATCATGAAAGGACTGCTAGACACTTTCCTGAACAGCGTCTCCCTGTAGCCCTGTTGGATTTCCTGTTGTCTGATTATGCTGAGCCAATTAAATAATCAGCATCCAGTTTTGTGGAAACCGCAAATAAAAAAAAAAACAAAAATCCAGATAATAGGCACTAGGATGTCCTTGACTTTTGCAGGAACTGAAAGATCCATATGACAAACTGAGATGTTAAACCTGACTCTTCAACCCATGAAGAAAAACAAGCGGAAAATTTTGTGTGCCAAGGCACATCAAGCTTGCTGTTCCCATTTAAGTTCCCTACCTATATTCCTTTGCTTTGCCCATCTTTCCTCTTGTCCCCTACGCTGCCATCCTCACACAATGGAGGAACAACTACTAGTAGTTGTCACTGAGGCATTTGGAGCCAGTTCAGCAGCAAAGCCCTGGCAGAGAGTACCTGTCCCTGCCATGGACTCTCTCTGAAGCTAGGGGAGGAGATGTCAAAAGAAATGTTACCTGAGCATTTCAGATCAATCCTTGCTGCATTTGACATACTGTTTTACTGGACTTCAGTCAAAGTTGTGATTATTCTCCTCTGCCCGCTCAGCCACTCCATGTTTTGTATAACTTCTTCTTCCATTTGCCTCCTCTACCTTTTTCTCCCCCTTGTATTGTATTCTTATATTTATTTTCTCCCACGGTCCCTTAGAGCTATCGGATCCCTCAGATACTCTCTGCCATGCATGGGTGAAAAAAAGAAGCTCTACCCAAACTAGCCTAGGTAAGAAAAGAAATATCTGCATTTTATAGTATATATTTATCATCTCTTCTCATGTACTTCTCTTGAAAGTTTTTTCCTTCTGCTTCTTTTACAGATAGACAGTCACTAACTCGTAGAGTCCCCTTTCCCCTGTTTGCAGGGCCCTGGAGTACAACAGTACAGAACATAAAATATAATCCTAGACTATAAATACATGTGTAAAAAATGTATCAGTCACTACAGTGCTGCTGCTGACCTTACTTTTCAGTCCTCTCCTATTGCTCTGCCTTCTGATACCTGTGCGTAGTCCAGAATGTAAGATATTCTTGATGTAGGTGGGTAGACCTATCCAACGTGTCTGAGGTGGTTTGACAAACCCCGATTCCTAAAGCATAACCAAGGTGCACGACAGCAAAAGGAAAAGAAAGGTGAAAACATTGCAAAATATATCCCAGGCCCTCCAGTGGTAAATGAAATCCTGAAGGAAAACAGCAGAGAACAAGAAATCAAAAATGTTAGGCCCAGAAAGTGATAGGTAATAAAATAAATAAAATAGGCAAATTCTATCAAAAGAAATAATGAAAATACCTTCCTGTGGGTTCTGGTATCTAACGACACACCGGGTCCCTTAGCCAACAATTCATTAGCATTTGTTAGGCATGGGTCAAAACTGCGAAGTATTGAGATCTGAATTAGAAACTTTTCTCACCTCAGAAATTAAAAGATACTCCTGTGTAGCAGTAGAATATGATTCAAATGAAGGAAATTCAGTGGAGCACTACTGTAATGCTCCGATCGGTGCATGCTGTTTTGTCACACCAAGTAGCTGTTCAATAAAAATATCCTCTAATGTCTATTTAAAATCAGAACTGATTTTTTAAGACTGACGCAAAATTGTGGGGATGCTGTCGATTTGCTTAGCTGCTGAATTGATGTAGAGTAGACAGAGGAGATGTAATGAGAATGAATGCGAGGAGCATTGTACACAAAACCAACTGACAATTCAAGAGAAACAGACCCAATGAGCGCATAAACATAGCCTTAAATATTATTAAAACAGTACATTGAGTCATTCATGCCACTCGATTACTTTAACATTTGTAACCATATGGGACAAGGACTTGACATGAAGAATGGAATGGCTTTTGCACAATGGACTATTCAGATTGAAAAATTGGCCAAGTGCATGACGGGCAATTTGCCTGCCTTTGAAGCATTTGCCAAGCAGAGTGGAGAATATTGGACTTGATGGATCATTGGCTTAATGGAGCATGGCAGATCCTATGTTCCTATTAAAACTGACTGGCAGAGGCCATTGTTCCAAACACAAATTTGTTATTTAAAGAAAATACGTATGTTCTTCTGATTCTCTCTTTATTAAAAAATTACAAGTTGCCCGATTTCTGTTAAAACTTTTTAATTTTATGTAGCCTGATTTTTTTAGTGCTGCACACTGATTTACAGGTGGCCTCAGAATAACAATAATTTGTTACGAGGCTGAGTGAGAAGAGCTGTTCTGAAATCTAAAAGGGAATAGTGGTGTTGGTGAATTATATGTCACATTTCTAGCTTGCTTTGCTAGGACAAGATCATGTGAGAGGAGGCTGTTTTTCTAAATTGCCACATAAACAAGCAAGTAAGGTCTTAAGATTTGTGTAGCTGAGAAATGTGGTGGTCTTGCGACACAAGAAGTACTTCTAGCTAAAATGAAGGGAATAGTCTCAGGAAGCCAGAGATACAATTCAGTGATCACTGCCTTTATTATCTTTCAGCAAGTATAATGCCACAAACGTACTTAGCTCACAGCCATGAAACCTCTTATCAGAATTGACCCAAAATTGAAAAAATAAAACCCATTTAAACCTTTTTACAGGCAAAGGCAGGGCTGGAATGGATAAATATCTCGGAATTACATCATTCTCCACCGTCGTCTTTGTGGCAGGTCCACAGCCTTAGAAAAAGGGCAAGGCAGGGCATCTAGTGTGGTTGCCTGGCTGCCAGTTAGCGCTACAAAATCCTCTCCCTAAATTTACAGGGACCTGTCTTGAAGGTAGTTAGGTGTTTTACCTGCTTCTCTCTCCTCCTTTCTTAGAAAGCTATTGTAGAACCTTGCCTCTTTGTCCACATAACTCATTTTCCACAGCCAGTCCCCCACCCAACCCCATCGTTGTGGTCTAGTGACTACGTGCAGTAACACAGCACCATACAGCTGACTGGTGCATGTAATTTTTTCAGGGCACAGGCTACAAACCTATCGCAGTAATAACTGCAAAGAGCCTTCAAAATCCATCTACCTCTGAGTCACTTGCATCACAATTATTCAATTACTTCAGAGCTCGGGTGAACATCCAGCAGTGAGCAGTAATAGGAGTGAAGGAGACTTTCACACTGCCTAACTTCTGGTATCTAATTTAGGTAATGAATTAAGAGTCTGTATTCCTAGCTTCTTTATATATCAATGGAGAAAAGGAGCGGCCTCTCCAAACAGTCATTCTAAATGCCCACGTTTGGGAATATAACAACAGCTTTCCAATTTAGCCACCTGTATTTCGTCCCTAAAGTCAGGTGGTACATTGTAGTCCGGAAGGGGAAGCTCTAAAAGAAATTGTAAAAATCTTTGCTCCAACAGAGGATATAACTTTATATCGGCAACAAAACAGAGATGGGAGAATTCTAGGATTTTATGAAATACACAAATGCCGAAGTCGCTGTATTTTAACATGGATTTTAAACAGTGATGTCATAACTGAACTAATAGAGGTCATTTGTAGCTGCCAACACTTATGATTGTGCCTCGGTCCTTTTTAGTAACAAATTGTATTTTAAAACCTTGAAATAGGGACAGAATCGAAGGCAGAACTGAAAGACTGAAGCAATTATTTGGGTCCAGAGCTCACTTCCTAAACACTTGATTTCTCTTCTTAAATACATTGCCAATCATGTTTTAATTTTTAGCAAGAGAAAAAGAACTTATAACTCAAAAATCTATGTTACTCTTGATACTTCCTTTTTCCTTTTCTTTTTCTCCTTCTTTAAAAAAATGTATAAATGCTTTTTTACATATATTCTATTCCATTCTATTCTATATATGCTATACATATAAAAACATATGCAGAGGTTTTAAAAGAACAATCCTGTCTGATAGCCTCTGAGCTGGTATCAAATGTCCTTGTTGGCAAAAGGAGCAATTCAGCTTGGTAACTCTTGAGGTTTTTTTTTTGTCAAAGTCAGTTCATTTTTTTTAAATTGAAGCAGAAGAGAAGAATTACAGATATGGAGAGAAGGAGGTCAAAGGCTATCAGAAGTGAAAAAAAAACAGCTAATGCCAATGGTGCTTGAACTTCAGCCATTGGTAAGTCATGCAGAATGGAAGAATAGAAGTTTTGCTTTTCCAGCTTTATCTTAAGTTTTTCTGTGTTTTCACAGGCATATTAGAGGCATATTAAGCACTTTGAGACACCAGCTGTACTAGTATCCATTGCTGGAGGTGGGTTTTTAGATGCCAAAAGGGTTCCTGTAAGATTTTTTCTGACTCCTATCACGACTTGGACACTTCCTTGGGAGAAAGAAGCAAGGAAAACATAGGCAGAGGACATGAGGAAGAGGGTGAAAAAGAAACATATATCCTAGAGACGGTATATGAGCTTTACCACCTTCTGACAGAAGTCAGGAAAATGCTGATGGCATCTGGTTTAACATTTGCATCTGAGCAGGGTTTCTGTCAGCTTCAGATAAACAAAAGATTAACAGCACTGTGGCAAGTTCCAGGGTGGAATGCACCAAAGAATTTTTTTAATAGTGAAAGATCCAGAAAGGTGTTGGCCACTTCTAGTTAAATCTGATAATAAAAGCAAGCTTCCAATGACCAGTTCAGAAATGTCATGAAAATTCTGGCTTCATACTATTTTATAAGGTCTCCAGAGGACTTGAATACTCTTTAAGTGGCAATTATTTCCATCAGACCACTCACATGCATTTTTTTTTGTTCCAGTATGTGGCTTATTTAGAATATAAAATTATACAATATATTAGCAAACTAAAACCATTTTCAAACACTTACCCTCTTTTCTGGACACTTAAAAACCTCAGTCTAGACTACTAGTTACCAGTCTGTTGCTGTTCAGAGCTGCAGAGATAATGTAGCTGGATGGCATTTAGACGGGCAGAAGAAAATTGCCCTGATTCAGATTCCATCTGAACATAACTGCATGCAGCACCACTGTGTTTTTTTTTAATTTTAGCTTCAAAATGCCATTTTTTATTATGAAAGTGCTTCTGTCCTCAGTGTTTACATAAGATAAACAAGACTTTATGGGGATAACAAAACACAGCTTTGCTTAACTCTGAGACCGTCGTTTATGATGGACAGGATTTAATCTCACTTCAGGTGCTGAAGGGTTATGTTCGAGTCTTGTCTGGAGAAATCTGGAGCAGGGAATCTGTTTTAAAGCCTATTCAAAATCGGTTTCTGCACAAAACTTGTTCCTATGTACTTGCCTATTGTAGGACATGCATGCTGAAAAGGGATCACACCTGCGTTCGCTGATGAGTGACTTCAAAGTAAAATGCCCTGTTAAATATGGTATTACTGAAACGAATAGTGACTTTCTCATACTTTCATTTCAGGAACTAAATTCCTTACATTTTTTTCCTTTCCTGCCTTTTTTTTTTTTTTTTTTTTTTTTTATGATTTTATTTTTTNTTTTTTTTTTTTTTTTTTTGCGCAGAAGATAATTTTTGATTCCATTTTTTTGTCTTTTACCTGGCTTCTTACCAGGTCCCAAGAACAAAGCTGCTTCTCCTTTCTATTCAAAGCTTGCAGGGTTCAGCTTCCTCCATCCTGGTAATACCACAGTCGGCCAAAGAGCTTCACTCGTGAGGAGTGGCATGAACATGATCAGTGGGCGTTGCTGAGCAAGGCAAGCACTTGCAGGCTCATGAGCATAGTACAAAAAAAGAGACCTGAGTATATCTGCATTTTGTGCTTCTTAAAAGTGTTTTCATTTTAGGCCTTTCACCATTGTGCAAGTATTCGCTTGGGAATGGTCATGTTGCCATACATACAGATGTTTAATGCTTACAGAGTGCTTTAGTTTTTCAGAGAGCTTAAAGAACATAAATAATTGCTATAGGGTACCCACACTGAAAAGGCATAAGCTGTCATGAAGAACAACTTTCCTGTCAGAGGACGTGCAAGATTTTGGGACAGGTGGAAAACAATGAGCAAAGTAGTAGCTTTTCACATTGATGACATCTTGGGCACAAACTCGAGTCAATTCTGAAAACCCTGATGATGAAAGTGGAGATAAAGATGATTGTGGGTAATCAGCCAAGACAGTTGGATAAAGAGGTTGCTTCTCAAATTGCCTGGCCTGATGCTTTCTGCTTTCTGAATGCGTTTCTGTGGAGCATGTGGGTAAACAGAGTTGCATCCCTTGATGCTGCATATGCCTGCAAACGCCTCCCGTCTTCCAGAACACAGTTAAACCTAAGTTTTACTACAGCTTTCAGGTTGCAGGGATTTATGAGAAGCTTGCCCTTCTCTGTGCAGTTCTGTGCAGACAGGGAACATGAGGTCTCAAGGGCTTTCCTTTTTATTAGAACAAAACCATTAATTTTATGAGCTTTTAAGTAAAGCATTGGCAAAAATCAAAAAAATATTAGTTATATAAAATATGCATACACCTTTATCTCTGCATGAGAAACTGAATTATTTTCATTCATTTTCAAGGATAAAAAATAACTTTGACATACATTTAAAAACGGGACAGGCTGGGGATAAGGAAAATATAATGTTCTGTGTGAGAGCTGATCTCAAACAACCAAAATGTTCATTTCTCATTGATTCACAGCTCCAGAAAATATATTTGGGTCATTGCCCAGCTCCTTGTGCCCTGAATTTGGATTGGCCATCTTGCTGCTGTATTAACAGCCACTGCTCTATTCCAGGGAAAGCTTCTGGGAATACGTTTTTGTACTGTGATTGCAATAACAGTAAATACAACTGGTCTTTCAGATTATGAAATACTGAATGTGTACAGTTCACTCCACTTAGTGCTGGCTGCTTTTTAAATGTATTTTCTCTCCTGCCTTTTTAGACAGTGAGGTCAATAGGTTGGCCAACTGTGATGAGAGTTAGTCAGATTGTGGAAAACGCATGTTAATATATATCCGTTACTAGTCTACAAAATAACTTATAAATTACGCATTGAACTTTCTTACCTAGGAAACTACTCAATGACCAATTTAAGGCAATAATATAGCGTAGCGGGGGTTGATTATAGGTTACCACATTTAAATGAAGATCTACTTCGCTACAATGGAGATCTCAGAAACCATAGAGATGCAGGGCTAGGTATAATCCCAGCCATCAATTCTGCTCTCTGGGAAGAGGTAATTGGGAGCAGCAGGAAGGGCAAGTGAGCCAGAAACTACAGGGTGACGACACAACAAGGAGGGGCAGTGACCTCGCCGACTTGGGTGCGTCTGGTAGGTCTGGTAGACCTTGGGCAGGTCTGGTAACACTCACCAGGGTCCGCCACAGTCCGGCGGATTGCCAGGCAAGCCTGCAGTGACGGGGCAGGTCCGAGATCAAGCCAAGAAGTCAGTTCAGCAGGGCAAGGTCAGGATCAGTCAGGTACAAGGTGGCGCGCAGGCATACCTGCGACATAGCTCAGGCAAGGGCCGGAGATGAAGACCTTCGCCATAAATGCGCCTCCCAGGTGAAGGAGGAAGCCCTGCTGTGGCTTCTCACAGCTCGCTCTCACTAAGCCTGACCCGACGCTATATGGCGATGGGTAGATGGCGTTTCAGAGCTGGCCCCTCTCACCCGCCTGTGCTGACAGGCAGCCGGGTGCCTCAGAGGGGTGTAAGAGGTTGCAGAGTCTCTTGGTGCACGCTGGGCCCTGACAACGGCTGGCTATGGCTAACTTACTTCCCTCCGCTTCCCCTTATTTCTTAAATTTTGTTGTACAATGTGTAGATTGAAAATGGATTTTTTTACTGAAACCATTCTGGCCTAGTTTGACCTAGTTTGAGTGCAGCCATGGCACCTTAACATTAGTCTTTTGAAGACAGAGGCTTCAAGGACAGTCAAGGTAGCTTGCAGCGGTAGTCCTTATCCACTTGCCCGTATTTCCATGGGCTGGTATATACATAATTACATTCCCACTGGATGGACTATTATGCTTCTGTTATCCAAGTACAGTGATACAGCTTTTGTGTGTAAGAAAAGTATTAAGTCTTTTTCTTCTTCTTTTCTTCTATCTCTTGCCTGCAACTCACCTTGTAAGGAAGGGAAGTATCAGGCTGCTTCAGTATCTCTAGACAGTGAATGTAGACAGAGAGGTTGTAAGTGTTCTTAAGAACAACGAAACAATTTTTGTGGCTGTTAATAATAAGTAAATAATCGTTGAACTGGTAAGAATAGAAGATCTAGCCTATTCAAGCATTATTTTTTAAATGATCACAATTCTGGCAGCTTGGTATTGGACTGCTTTGCTTTTGTCTCTGCACTTATCAAGAGTTTTGGTGGTAATATCACTGTTTTAGCAAGAAAAAATATTGTATGTTTTCATTGGCAGGCGTGCAACGTTTTTTTCACTAAAGATGTAAGGACTGTATTACCAGGCATGGGGTTGAATGTATAAACTAAGATTAACAGTGTAACTTTACCATCTGATAAAGCTTGCAAGCCCTTATATGCTGACCAGCTAGCTGAAGGAGATGCAAAATATTTGGCCAGATAGAATAGGTGCACACCCTTTATAGAAACACATAAAAGAAACTTTTATTAAAACAACATTTCTCCAGAATCTGGCATGGAAGAGGAGACTGCCTGCCTTGATAGACAGATACATAGAAAGACGGAGGCCTATGAGGGCTGTCACCTGCTCCAGTCTGGCTGGAGACATTAGTGACAAGAAGTGGTTACCACCTAATGGTTGTTTAATCCTCCACACAAAACTACCTAGTAGGTAGTTTAGCTCAGCTCTCTGTGGACAAATAACCACCTTACAAAGATCCCGATCCTATGCTACCTAGCAGTTCTGCTGGCAACTTCAGTGAAGCAGCTGAGCGACTCGGCGCGTAATCTCTTCTCCCAGTACATCTTCCAGGTGGCTTGGAGACCTGCCAGCAGGTGACAGCCGTGCGGGGCTGGCTGCAGCACTGCTGCTTCTGCCCTACCTGCCCGTGAAGGGGTAGCCTGAATCGATTTCCAGACCTATTAGTCAGGCTTTTCAGAATGAGTATATCCACTCCTCCCTATTTCTGAGAAAAAGTGCTTGCTGGGGAATTGCAGCTTTGCCTCATTCTTTCTTCCTGTTCTGCCACAAGTCTTAGTGATGGGCTGAAATAATGTCTGTCGTCTTGATAATAAGAAATGCTTATTTCCTTGCCACTGTGAAGTAAAACAATACGTTGCTTTAAGATAATATTTGCCTCTAACCACACTTAGACAATGCGCTGCATTTCCACTGAGAGGCTAAGCTAATGCTTTAAACTCAGCTCCATGGGTTATTTATAGATCCTCTGCTGGCTGGTGATAATGATCCTCCTCAGGCTTAAGTCACAGGCAGAATAATCCCCTGAATTTGAGACCTTTTATTAATCGTTCATGTATTTTTGCTTTGTGGGAGGAGAGCTACGTCCTACCTGCGTGCTTGGATGCTATTAACAAAACCCCTCAAACAGTGTATTGTATTTTTCCAAAAGAGTCTTACCTCTGGCTCCTGCAAACCTAATCCCAAGAAACTGCACAAGCAATGGGTTTTATCGTGAGAATATACTTGCTCAGACCAGCGTTACTGTCCTCCACGTGCCCACAGATGCAATGGTCAGGAGTAGTTGTCCCAAACCACACAGTCAAGCAGCTGTGTTGTCTGAGGTATTCAACACTAGAATACTAAAATAATCAGTATTTTTATAGTTAATAATTAGTATCTTTTTTCCCCTAATTAATTTGGACAGCAGCAAGCACTAATCAGATAATAGGGAGGATTGCTCATTATTCAGAGGGAAACAAATGCTCGCTCTTCTCTAATATGCCTTTGGGAACAAAGAAGCAAGCAAATGGGCGCAGAGAGTCTTCGCAAGGGAGGAACGACGAAGCCTTTGCTATACAGTTTCTTTTGCCAGCCTCACTCAAGTCTCTTCCGTGATGTCCTCGCCAGTGGAGGGGTGCTGGTGCTATACGGGTACTTGGGAGCAGGAGTGCACATGGCAGAGGGAGCAGTCGCTGCGTCCCGCTGCCACACCAGCACCCGTTTGGATGCTGTGGATTCAGGCTTCATGCTGGGCTTCAACACTACTGCTCCTACTGGTGCAGGGAGACTAGGAGTCTCTGAAAGCCATCGTGTATTGCAGTGTCCGACCCTTCATATTTCTTGCAGAATCTGCCGAAAAATGGTGAAGAAAGTCATTCTCTGTGTTATTGCCCTAGGGCATGTATAAGTTTCTAGGAGGATAAGAATGTTCTTTGTGCTGATTCATAGAAAGAGAATGCATTCTTTAAAAAAAAAAAAA
>VZTL01004600.1:0-26307 GCA_013400535.1 Scopus umbretta
AAAAAAAATAATAATTTGCATGATGGGGAAGGTGAATCTAAAACTGCTGCTGCCCCCATGCATATTTGAAAGGGTAGGTTAAGTTCTGCATGAATCACCCTGGAATATTTCTTGTTTCCTGATGAGTCCTAGGATTCAAGGGAGCAGCTGGGAAGCACCTGATCTCTGACTTAGGCTGAGTTTATCTGGATAGTTTAACTAAATGTGGGGCTGTGGTAGCGGTACGGCTGTCAGTACAGACTACACTGGAGCATGAGTACCTGTGTGGGTTGTCCTCACTGATGTCTGTGCATGCTCAGACCTCACCATGCTCAGTCAAACCCACTAGCTCCACACTGTATTTCTGGGCATGTTTCCATGTACAGCAGCTGTTCTTCTGCTTGTAGGCTGGGCCCCCAAATTAGCACAGCCTCTGTGCTTTGCAGAGGAGCGTTTCCCATGCTGTTGTTCACCATGGTCAGTGTCCCCTCAACCTTCTCAAAGGCAGTCCAGGTATGACTGGGTTGTTTTCATCTCCGTGTTTCTGCTGGTGTCATATGCTGAGTCACACCATTGAAGGTACATAGCAGTAATGTATCTGCAAAATATGTTACAAAGTTTTGTGTAGTAGGTTTTTTTGTACTGGCAAAATAATTGCATATGGGAGACAGCACAGTCCCTCAAGAAGAGATGGCCTCCCCTTTGCTTCATTTCGATAAACTGCATGGCCTTTACAGAAGCAAAGTTCTCTCAACACCATGTATTAAAAACAATTCGTATGTAGAAAACTATCAAGGATATAAATTAAATTGAGAAATGTGGTAGAGCTATGAAGAGGTTGAAAGTAAAATGTAAACAGTAAGAGATGGGGCACAAGGCTTAGTTTTGATCACACACGTGAACATTCTGGAGTTGGTAATAAAGCAGTATCTTAACGACATCACCAGGGACAAAGACCTTCAAAACAGATCAAAATACAACACTTCTCATATGAAGCATGCTACCAGTTCCTCTTCAGGAAAGTTGCAGCTATGTTATTAAAAATTATCATTAAAAATCATACTGATATGTTCTAAGGACATAGCTCAGTATTTTCAAAGCTGAGATCCCAAAGGGAGGAACCTGAAGCAGAGGTACTCCATCTTCAGTCTCCCGGCCCCATTCTCCCTCTTGCCTATGTATCCCAGAGCCCAGGCTGTGGGTCAGCTAGGGAGCAGGCTGTGGGCTGGACCAGGAACCCGGCTGGAGGACCAGCCTGTCTGAGTCCACTTAGCATCTCAGCCCATCCTTGCTGTGTGGGCATGCAATTGCTCTGGGGAGGACTGGTTGGCTTGACAGGTCCAGCAAAATAGGATGTTTTGTGCAAAATGCATGTATGCTTTCACATCTTTTGAAATATTATCCAATATTATGTATATGCTTGAATATGGTTGTAAGTATATAGTACTATGATCTGAGTTTGGATACACTTACGTCATTGTATGATCTCATGCTTTACAGCACCCTAGCTTGCCTGTGCTTAGTAAGGCCTACTGAAATGGGTGACTCAGGTCTGCAGGCAGACCCTGAGGATTAACTCAAATCCAGCAATTTCAGGGTGACTCCACCTACATCTATGAGTAAAACAGTCAGTCTTGAAAAACTTAATAGGCAGGGCTCCTTCAGAAGCCAATGGTAGTTAAGGGACACCAAATAGGGTCAGTTCCAATGGTATCACTGGCAAGAAATAACCTTTTTACCAATTAATCGTGAAAGATTGAAAGTTTTAAATCAAAGGAACTAGTTTTCCTGAGAACAAAGAGTGGGAGAGTAAGGAAGAATAAGCAGAAATTGAAAACAAGGAGAGAAACTGTGGCTTTGCCTTGTTCTGCTGCATTAGGCAAAAAAAAGGACACAGGAGTTTCTTGTGAACTATGTTGCTACCATGTCTGATAAAGGACATGATCACAACAATATGCCCTTTGTGTCATCTGGACTGTACAGGGACTGGTAGGAACAGGGAGGAGACAAATTATTCGTTTGCAAGCCAAAGTGAACGTGGTGCCAGTGCTATGAATTTGTAATTGAAGTCGCACAAATGGGGAAAGCCTCTGTCAGATTCTGTAGACCCCTTTGCTTTCTGTATAGATTTCTTGTCTGCCTGCACATCAAATTCAGTGCTAACGTTGTGGTGACTTCCAAAGCAGACATGTAATTTCTCCATCAGGCTGCTGACCTTATAGGAACAGGGGATACTAACAGCAGACTCTAGAAGGTTATAGGAAGTGGTTCACATTTTACTTACTCTAGCAGTGGCAGCAGAGCTTATTCTCCCCTCTGTTATAATCCTGTAAATTCAATTGCAACTGCTTTTATTAATAATGTAAATAAAGTAACTAAATTGCTTCATGGCCTTGGTCTTGAGTTCAGATTTACATAAATGGATCCTTGTATTTGGGGGAAGTGTCCTTCAGTGAGTCTATGAAAACTTATCTGTTTTTTCTTGCGAGGAACTGACTGTAGGACTGGAGATTGGCTTTGTATTTTTGATATCAATCAGTCCTATTCAGCCTGAGATTCACATACTAAGTGGAATCTTCTGCAGATTCTTAAGATGCCTGATAAATTAAATACACATTCATAAAATGTCCAAAATTTAAATTTAATGAAATATATAATGTGTCCACGTAAGATATTCACATTATTCAAGGGCAATTAAGACAATGATAATGGAAGCTGGATAGTCTGCTACTTTTATTAGGTTTACTTTGGTTTTGGATCAATGCTATTCTTATCAAATATAGCATCTTATTCCCAACATTTCAACTATATATTTGAAAGAAACAAGTCATTCCCACTTCATTCCCACTAATTTTTGTAATGCACAAAAAAGTCAGGAGGAAAATGTTAGAAGGGCTAGAAAAAGTTATTTTCATCCTGTCTTTTCTGTATTGTTGTCTGCACTAGGATGATCGCTCCTTCTCACAGACACTGTTGGGTGAACTCTTTGCAAAAGGGCATTTCTGTTTCAATAGCGACTGAGTGATATGGCCAAGCATGACAGTTTAGTCCCTGCCAGGTTTGTATTTTCAGCTCAGTGGAGAAAAAGAAAATCCTTTCTTTTCAGCCAAGGTTCTCAAAATATTTGTTGTTTCCCAAATTCAGCCAGCATGATCCATGTTAAAGCCATACACAAACTAAAGGATAAGTGAAATCACCCACCTGCAAAATTTTCACCAAAACTGCAAATCGGGAAAACGCTTGCCTGATATGTGCTGGCATGAAACAGCTGCTAGAGTGTCCCGTTCTTTCTGATGCTAGCACATTCTAGTATTCCTGCCAACCACGAAGTAATCTCAAGGGCACCTTGAAAAAACAGCAAAAACTGTTTAAAAATTTGTGGTAAAAATACCCTTCTGCCAAAAAAAAATTGTTACTATTGCTGGAAGGGTTGGTTGTTTTCCTTTTTCAATTAACTTCTTTTAAAAGGAATTAATAGTCTAGGGATTTAAAGGGAAACAAAAATAGGGTTACATGTGCTCACAGTATGGCGTATCTTGCCATCTCAAAGATTCCCAAACAGTTGGTCCACAGAGACTTGACAGGTCACATAGTTTTAACGCTTCCCTCTGTCTCCTACTGCTAAATCTCATTTGTAATAGCTAAAAATACACATCTTGCTTTCCCAGTATAGCTTTCCCATGTAAATGGACTTGCTGTCATTATCCCAGGACTTGATGATGTTCTGCAGGGTGGGAGGACAGGAGATGTAATTGCCGACTGGAAGAGAGACAGTTTCTGAATGGAAGGGGAGGGTTTTCCTGAGATAATGTTTCTAGTCAGCTGGAAAATTATCGAGGACCCTGTGACTAAACAGCATTCAAAGTGGTTTCAGGCACCTCTGTGAAAGGAAATCTGGCTATCTGGCCAGGGAGTTAGGCTAGGCTGTCCTCCTGGAAGGCAAGAAAGGGCTGAGGTGTCTGTGCCCAGTGCATTTCATGCATGTGTCAGGCAAGCACGGGTTAAAAAATTGAAGCAAGCCAGAGAATTAGGAGCCCTTACAGAGCACCTCAGGGAATGCCATTCCCTGGAAGAGATATTTAAGTGTCTGCTCTAATCAGCTCATTCTTGTTTTTAAATATTTTGAGGACAAAAGTATCTTGTTCCAATAAAACACACCAGTTGACTTTAAAAGATGCTTCCAGTGACACATACCACTTTTAGCACACAATTTTGCTTTAACTTGTTATTGTTTATAATGACTTTAGACTTTCCAAAGCACACCCCAGGCCTTTGGTAAAACTATTTGCATGCACAGAAATTTCTATAAGAATAATGTCTGTTTCTCTCAATAAAGATTTAGTGCTGTCCTTTGCAAGAGTGTTGCTGTGGAAACAGTGACTCTTAGTCATATTTCACATGATCCCTAGAATTAATCTGTTAGCAATTCAGGCTGGATAGGCTCTTTCACTTGGTGCATCTGTTAACAAAGTTCTTCAGATAGATAATTTATCTACATGTGTATTTTGAACAAAACAGAATCACATATTATTTTTCTTGAAAGTGAATTTTCATTTAACATGCCCAAAAAAGAGTTACATTTGGTCAGTCCCCTAAAGACAGTGGTTTAGATAGATTTATTAATAACTCTCAATTTCAGTTAATTTATACAAAAGTATCCAGATTTCTAAAGAATGTTCTCTCTCAGGAGTTAGGATGATTGCACTTTAAAGCATTTCTTATTTTATTACCTAAGCAACACATGTGGAGGGAAAGAAAATGTAATAGCTTGCTGCTAAGGACGCAGTTGATAGAGATGGTGTGAACATGAAAATGAAGTCGTATCCATGCATTCAGAGAAGGAAAGCAACAGGCATTCAAGTGAACTAGAAACTGGCAATCAAGGAAAAGTCAGTCTGTGTGAACTCGTCATCATCATCATCAGACTGAAACCGGTTGTTGCTTGTTTTGCTTCAGATCTGTATTGTACAGATTCATGACTGAAGAGACTCCCCATATTTTAATCTCATTGTGAATCTCACAGCAAGATTCATTGGGTTTCAGCTCATCTAAGAAAAGTACACACCAGTTAACTGGGTCTCTGAATCTAACCTGCAGTTTTAGTTAAAACATTAGAAACTCCAGTGTCAGGGAACACTATCTTCCCCTAAGAAAGCGAGCTACCTTTACCCTGTGAGTCAAAATAGGAAATGGCAATGAGATAGTTTCCAGCAAATGGGGGGGAACAGCACTAACTTGGGGAGGTAGTGATGTGTGTCTTAGTAGACAGACATAAGGGCTAGGAAGAGAGGAGAAAAAGGAATTCTGAAAAATAAATCCATTGAACTGGAGAACTGCATAAAAATGCAATTTCTTTTGCAGAGAACCAAGAGAAGATGGCCTCAGTAGACCTGAAATTTCTGATCACAGGGACACAGGTGGAATCACCTGTTCTTTCCACTATGTGACCTCATTCACTAAACCACCTTCAAGCTTTTTACAGACATCCCGCTTCACAGACTGCAGAAGTTGTTCCTGTCAGGTAAGGCAAGAAAACTTTTGCAAAGGTTTACAGACCACACCATATTTAAGATGTCATTCACTATCAAAGTAAGGCATCTGCTCTTCCACTCAGGCACTTCACAAAATATTAAGTTCTCTTTCAAATAAGGCCAGTTAGCAGAAGGAATTACATTCATCTTTCATCTCATCTAGATAGCTTTCATTATTAAGCAGACTCATTAGCCTCTTACTACAAGCGCAGTATCAATCGCTTGTGCCAAGGAATTGGATTAAGGACACTTACGAACTCCTCGGCTTGCACCCAATCTTTTTCAGTGCCTTCCAAGTAGGCGCAGTCAGGAGGAGGGAAATTTTACAGCTTATCCAAAGACTTCTCAGTGTTTCAGACCTATGAAAACAACGCTTTCTCTACAAGACGGTGTTATCATTTTTGTAAATGTTATTTTTAAAAGTAACATACTAAAAATAACACAGTACAGCCTAGTAGCAGACTACTCATTTTAGTTGCTTTATAAATGTCATACACTTTTTCAAATTAGAGAAATTTTTGTCAGTCCAGAAGAATTCAAAAGGTAGTTTGAGCTGGTTTGGAGACAGGTATATGAAAATGGATCTGAATCTACAGTTAAAAGCTAGAAGTCCAGAATTTGATGAGATATAGTCCAGTACTACCCTATATTTAAACACTAGAAGTCCAGAATTTCACCAGATATAGTCTAACACCACAAATGTTAGATTTTTTTAATACTGACTCCTTGAAGCTAAATATGCAAATTTAAGCCTCAATGAAACCTACAGAAGCCAGTGGAAGGTTTTCCACGGGACACATTCCTAAGGCTTTGAAGAATTTAGAGCATAAGTAGAATCAGATAAAAAGATACAGATACTGGATTAAGCAAACAGCAGATTACAAAGCAGCATCAGCATTTGCCCTTTGCAAAGGTTAAATTCTGTTCGTATCTTAAATATTGCATTGCCTATTCATGCTTCCATGAGGACTATCCATTTAAAGATTTTGGATGAAAATGGCAACAGGACTGTCAGAAAGATTATTTTTTTTTTCTCCATATGGTATGCTAGAACTTCAGGGCATAGGTTACTAGAAATCAATAGCTCAGAAGGCTGTTGAAGAGTCATGTGTCATAAGCAGTCCTGGCACAAAGCAGCATGCTCTGTCCATTAATAAAGCAATCTGAAACTAAATGGAAGTGATATGTTTGTATTAAACTCTTCAGATTTCATGAAACTTGCACCTTGCTTGGTCCCATTACAAAGACAGTGCTCAGAGCAGCTTTGGTGGCCACAAATCTTTTAAGAGCAACCAATCTCTTCATGCATTTTCTTTCTTAAGGCACTGCAAAAGCAGATGGAGCAAAATGTTCCTGATCTTGTATGTTTCAGTTTGAAACTCAGAGGAATTTTGGGGATATCTGGAGAGGGAGTCCTCCTTTGTCGTATTAGATATCTGCCATGTGGATGTATGAATTAGTCACCCTAGACTCTGCCTGTAGTCAAAGGCAAAAAATGAGGAGTTCATCTAACCTCTCTTGAACAAGTACTATAGTATATGTTGAGTATTACTACAGAAGCATCTGTATCCTTTGATCTGTGAAGAGAGTAAAGCACCTGGCTCCTCTGTAGACACCTAGACTGCAAGACAGTCCCATTGTATCAGATGAATCCCATGCCAGGCTGTTCTACGCTCTCATTAACAGTTTTGAGACCTCAGCTCTTTCTTGACCTTACACAAGAATCACTTTGCTGGTGATTCAAAACAAATTAATTTCCCTATAAAGTCCAATTTGTCAGCTAGTGTGAATTAGCAAAGCCTTTACAAATTAAAAAGAATCCCACCCACCTGTTTTTATGGGCCATTAGTCCTTTTTTGCAACTTCACCTATGCTTAGAATTTCTTCTGCAAAAAAGAGTAAATATAAAGAAAGTGAATGTGTGGATACAGCTAAGCATGGGCTTGTAAACTCTGGAGAGCCAAGGAGAAGGGGATACAGTCACGCATAGTACTGCAAGTGTGAATTACCTGCCAGAAATATCTTCAACCCTCATTCACCATAAATGCTCTTAAACACCATGAATGTATGGTGAGTTCCCTGAATTCCCTGAATTGATATACAATGCTATAACCAAAAACAAATAATATTGAATGATTCTTGATGACTCCCATAATCCCTTTGCAGGGATTCAGAGTAGGAGTCTCACAGCATACAGTGGACATCGAAGAAGAGGAACCAGAGTATGGATTTCCAGAAATGACCATTTATGTGCTTATAAGAAACATGACTGAAACAATCATAACTGAATGCAAGAAATCACATGCAGGTAGCAGCTTGGAAATGTCTGGGAAAAGAAAAAGCATGAGGGAAAATAAAACCATATTTTGGCACTCAACCATTGCATTGCAGAGACGTTCTTTAAGTTTGCATGCAAAAAGAAAAAGCAAATAGTATTATATAGTTAAAGTAATATGTTCAAATATCTGGTTTTGCCTGTTATTTGATACAGTTACAAACTTCTTTTCATGGTCACTTTATGCTCTTGGAGTAGGCCACTACGTATGTTCTCACTATAGATGCGTGGTGAGTAACCATTATAAAAAATTATTCTATGTTATCATTATAAAACTATGCTTTAAGAGGCAGAGTAATACTTTTTTATGACAAATAAGTATCTCATAGATACATGAGAGAAGAATATCCGTAATTAACATTGTCCCTGCAAAATGATATAGCTACTAGAATTACAAAGCAAATCAAATTGTTCTGGCATAATGGAATAGGTACTGAATTGTAAGGCCAAATTATAGTAGTGAATTAAAACCCAAGAAGATAAAAATAAAATTAGAAGCATGCTTATTAAAGAACACATTTGGTAATAAACCAGTTGTGTACAAGGTGGCTGTCAGGTGCCCCCGAAGCCATCCCTCCACCAGGCTGACCCAGCCCAGCTTCCNCAGAACTTGGTTTCATGACACCAGTCTGCCAACTCAGAGAAGACGAATTAACATTAACATCCTATCTATGCTTTGTTGCACACCCATGGTAAGGACCAGAACACGGGGTTTGTTACATATTGTAGGGTGAACAGAGGAAAGAGTGAGTTGGAAAGAAACAAGGCAATATCTCAGATAATACAGATTTCTTAAAAAAAAAAAAGACAAGCAACAATATACTGCTCAATTATAGCAGTAAATATGGCTGTGGAGGCCGACATCTCTGCATCACACATCTAAGTACTACAAGAAGCAATTATGAAGTGCTAGAAAAGTGCTTCCAGATAAAACAAGAGTTTATTAAAGTCCATCTGGTGGAAAGCCAGCAAGAGGGAGAGTCAGTATGTGCATAAAGAAAGTGATTAAAGCATAAACAGGATGTGATGGAGGAGGTGAGTAATCTAAAAGAATCATAGTAATGCAGAGTTTCATTAGTTAGCTTTTCTGGTACAGCAGCTATATTTTGCTTACTGCCAGCTGCTGTATCCCTCTCTGGCCCAAACATACCCCTGATATTTAACTGTAAGACTTGTGAAGCATAATTAGTGCTTATTAACTGAATGACACAAAAGGGAACAAAATAGGAATCTAAGGTCTCAGTGGCCATCCCACTGAAGATAGGAGGCCACTAACACCTGACAGCGTGGGCTATGCTCCCACATCAGGTGATGCATGCATGGATATGTGTAGCTCTATAGATCCTCTCCCCTGCTTCCCTCATATAGACTGAAGGGACATCCACCACGTCTTCCTGAAGAAGTCCTAAACACCCAAGCACACCTGCAATAGCACCTGACTTTTCCAAATTTTCAGACAGGATAACATAGCATGGAAACTGCTACCTCTCATTACTGGTAGCTAAGCTATGCCATTACTGCCCATTGCAGACAAAAGGGAATCTTCATGGTTCACCCAAACAGACTTCAAAGATTCACATTAGTATTCATGATTACCATTTTTGCAGCTTTTGTTATCTAATACACATCAGCCCCAATGCATGGTCTTTCTCAAGTATCCTCTTTCTCGTCTATGTTACCCCTTATACATAAAATGCACTCCCTCCTTCACCACCCCCCAATAGTCAGTGGATGTCTTGGGGTTTTTTTGGAGCTCTCCACAGGTTTCATTTCTTTCCCCACTAGTCTTGGCCAACTGTCTTATGGCACCATCAAAAAATAATCCTCATCACCCATGCTCACATGCCCAGAACTGTCTTTTTGTGCCTTTAAGCCCTGTCTTAGACTCTTATTGAGTTCTCAGTTATCTTCTGTGTGGAAAAAAATGTTTGATTTTATTCTCCTCTCATCTCCTTCCACAGGAGTTATCAGAAGTTATCAGAATGCCAGCTATCTTCAGTTAAACCAAACCTATTACCACGGCCACATCTTCTTGCTGAAGGAGTTATCAAGGCTTAAGGGAGATGGATGCTCTCATCTCTTCCCTTCTCCTGTGTTCTGTTGTTGTACATTTTGTCAAAATCCATCTCTCTTCTGGCTTTATGGTGTCCCAGTGATGCTACTTTGGCATGTTGATCATCCTGGCTGGGATCTGCACCTGAATCCTTTCTGGTTTTAGAGAGACAGATGCAAGGAGAATGGTTTTCATAAAGCAGTGCTTACCTCTGGGTCTAGGCTGCTTACAACAGCAGCAGTAAACATCTATCACCAGCACTTTAAAACAACTATGCTGCCTCAGATGAAATGCTGAAAGATTGTCTAGGGCTCAGTAAATCTACTACATTAACAGTAAACTATTCTAGTAATTAAAAGCATTTCCAGAGATGAAAGACTATAGAAAATTTCTTCTACCAAGTCAATTTTAATTCTTTTCCACTTTGATTCAGCTGAGTGTAGCTAAAATAAAGATATAAAAGGTGGACATAGAGGAGAGATAAGTCAAGAAAGAAGTGACTGGTAATGGATTAATTCTGCACTGACCATCTGCAACTCATCAGTATTTATTACTCATTTTGCACAACTGATCTTCCAGCTTCTGTTCCAAACCTATAAATCTGATTTTCACTTTAAATATTGCTGAAGACCACAGTGTAAAAGTTTATCTTCACCATTAAAAAGGTAACTAACACAGCTATCCTGAGATAGAAATGCAGTGAAGTCAAGGCAATTTTAGTTTTAGCATGAGGCAAACTTGCCAAGGTAGGCCTCACGCAGGAGCATAGAGCTGGTCTTGTTGTGATAAGTGTCTTTACTGTGCTTTTATACCATGGTAGTTCAAACATGTTAGTTATCATATTTTTTTAAAAAAATTAAAAANGGGTGGTCTTACAAGTGTTGTGCAGAGGAAATAAATTGCTTCCTTGGTCAATTGAATATACTTCTGTTAATAGAGCTGAGGATGCTGTTAGCCTCCATTGTTGCCAGGACTCCCTTCTGGATCATGTTTGTCCTAAAAGCCACCAGAACACCTGGCTCCTATCCAGAAGAGCTGCTCCCTGGGCTGGCCCATATTAATGCAGGGGGTTAGTCCATGCCAAGTGCAGGGCTCTGCATTTGTCCTGGCTGAACATCATAAGGCTCCTTTTGGCCCCTTCTTAGTGCTGGTCTGGGTCCCTCTGGATGGCTGCCCTGTCCTCAAGCATATTGACTGGTCTCACCAGTCTGGCTTCATCACCAGACTCTCTGAGGGTGCACTCTGCCACGTCCTCCAGGTCACTGATAAATGTATTAAACATCATCAATAAGTCCCAGGACAAACCCCTGAGGAACTCCACTTGTAACTCCAGGTGGAGTGTGAACCATTAACCACCACCCTCTGATCCCAACTGTGCAACCAGTTTTTCAAACATCTAGAAGTCATAGAATCATAGACTCTGATCATGAAGTCTGCTCAATTAATGCTGTTATAATTACTATTCTCTTCACCAAACCACCTCCCTCTGTGATTTCAGGACCACCACTGCAGATCTGAATAATAAAAATTAAGGTTTGCCACTACTTTTTACTACTAGTGACACCCCATAAAAAACACAGCTGTACTGTTGGAGACTGAACAGTAATTTATTCTCCCTTCAGCAGCAGACCCATTCACCAATGTTTCTTTGCTGAATTCTCGTGGATATAGCTCACTGATGTGTTTTTGCCAGAAGTAAAGCCAGTTTAACACATTCTTGCCTCCTTTCCTACTGCGTTTTAACTTCATTATAATGACTTGCTGCCCCATGGTTGTGCTGGTACTGCTCTTGGTGGGACTAACTGAGGGTACAGTAACAGTAGTGTGGGGATGGGACCTAGAATGAAGGTGGGACAGAAAGGTGTAAATGTCTGAAACTGGCATTCCACAGGAGAAAAACATACCATTGAATACTACACACTAGCCTTACTCCTGGCTTACCTGAAACAAAACTGGACAAACAAACATAGTGCCTATAAGGTGATTTTCAGCTCCCAGGATTGTTTTCCAAATCTTGCCTGGTGACAGTAACAGCAAATATGATACTCCATCCTGAATTCTTCTGTAGCATCCCTCCAGAAGCATTCAGGTCAGAATGTAATACAAGCGCTGGAAAGCCTTCCAAGTTTAAGCTAATTTTCATAGAAAACTCCCCAAACTAAACGTTATTCAGGGTCCTGAACAGGACATTGAATAGTGAAACTAGTGAACACACAAAAAAAGCATGACATCATCCCAACACTTGCATTTGTTCAACTCTCTCTGAGGGAACATTTGTGTTTTTTCAATAGTAAGGGTGCCATGGCTCTCAGGAGGGACAGAAGCTGTTTTCTCAGCAACCAGCAACCGAGGTTCATTTCTACTCTTCAGAAATGCCCTTTCAGTTCCTGATGGCAGTTATGTGCCAAAGGGGCCTCACAGGCCTGTTTGGAAACTGTCACTGGTGTTCGAGGAATGTTGGGGCATTTCCTTTCCCTGAAATGCCTCTTTCTATTTCTTTAAACTGCTAAATCATCTCTGCCAGCAATGACTTATACCTAGAGCTCATAAAATTATTCTGAGCCACAAATCACTTTCCATCCCATTGGACCAAATTGGTCCCAGGAGGAATGATCATATACTGCGGCTATGCTTTCTGGAGAAAAGTCTAAGACAGAGAGATAGTATAACACTCTTCTCAAGCAGTCTGTTCCCCTATATCCCTACAACATTTTCAGCTGAAGGCCTCTTGGGGTTGAAGTTTTAAGAAGCAAGGGTTTTCCATCTGAACGGCTCTTTCAGATGACTCAGATGACTCTTGAGTCCATATTTTTTACTTTAATTTTATATAAATTTTTCATCAAGATGTAACTTCCACTAATTTGTGTTAGTGAAATAATGATGACCTTTCTTGAGGATAAAGAAAGTTAAGGAAAACTTTGTTCATGTGACAAATTAAGAGCCTTCAAAACTTGTTCCTTTGTTGCAATCACATGCATTGGTGGCCAGAAGGGTTTATTCATTGCCCGAATCTAAAGTTTGTTGTAAGAGAGACCTGTTGCAATGTTAGAACATGGCAATGAAAGGACTCCCAAGTAATGGAAAGATCAGAATCAGAGACCAATGAAGATAAATTAGATTAAGCTGGAGGTGGATAGACGTTCTTTCTATACAAAAACACGCATCATTTTCCTTACAATAATTCATAGGATATAATGAGAAATTCAACCATTTTCTAGTGATGTGGAAATGTACTACTTTATGCATACAAAAAGAATACAGTTTTGTGTGTCCAAGGATTTGCTGAATACCTTTTGTGTACTACTGCAAATGCTAGAGAAGGAAACAGATATATCACACTGAAAATGTGTGCAAAAGGAGCTTTGCTCAGTCACAACTACTGGTTTACATGCAATATGCTTGCACAGTCAAATTGCTTGACAAGTGTGAAGCATCACCACTGTAGATGAGCCATTAACTTCCTTACCACGGAAAGGAGAGGAGAGGAGAGGAGAGGAGAGGAGAGGAGGAAGCAGAACTTGGTTTCATGACACCAGTCTGCCAACTCAGAGAAGACGAATTAACATTAACATCCTATCTATGCTTTGTTGCACACCCATGGTAAGGACCAGAACACGGGGTTTGTTACATATTGTAGGGTGAACAGAGGAAAGAGTGAGTTGGAAAGAAACAAGGCAATATCTCAGATAATACAGATTTCTTAAAAAAAAAAAAGACAAGCAACAATATACTGCTCAATTATAGCAGTAAATATGGCTGTGGAGGCCGACATCTCTGCATCACACATCTAAGTACTACAAGAAGCAATTATGAAGTGCTAGAAAAGTGCTTCCAGATAAAACAAGAGTTTATTAAAGTCCATCTGGTGGAAAGCCAGCAAGAGGGAGAGTCAGTATGTGCATAAAGAAAGTGATTAAAGCATAAACAGGATGTGATGGAGGAGGTGAGTAATCTAAAAGAATCATAGTAATGCAGAGTTTCATTAGTTAGCTTTTCTGGTACAGCAGCTATATTTTGCTTACTGCCAGCTGCTGTATCCCTCTCTGGCCCAAACATACCCCTGATATTTAACTGTAAGACTTGTGAAGCATAATTAGTGCTTATTAACTGAATGACACAAAAGGGAACAAAATAGGAATCTAAGGTCTCAGTGGCCATCCCACTNATGGTGTCCCAGTGATGCTACTTTGGCATGTTGATCATCCTGGCTGGGATCTGCACCTGAATCCTTTCTGGTTTTAGAGAGACAGATGCAAGGAGAATGGTTTTCATAAAGCAGTGCTTACCTCTGGGTCTAGGCTGCTTACAACAGCAGCAGTAAACATCTATCACCAGCACTTTAAAACAACTATGCTGCCTCAGATGAAATGCTGAAAGATTGTCTAGGGCTCAGTAAATCTACTACATTAACAGTAAACTATTCTAGTAATTAAAAGCATTTCCAGAGATGAAAGACTATAGAAAATTTCTTCTACCAAGTCAATTTTAATTCTTTTCCACTTTGATTCAGCTGAGTGTAGCTAAAATAAAGATATAAAAGGTGGACATAGAGGAGAGATAAGTCAAGAAAGAAGTGACTGGTAATGGATTAATTCTGCACTGACCATCTGCAACTCATCAGTATTTATTACTCATTTTGCACAACTGATCTTCCAGCTTCTGTTCCAAACCTATAAATCTGATTTTCACTTTAAATATTGCTGAAGACCACAGTGTAAAAGTTTATCTTCACCATTAAAAAGGTAACTAACACAGCTATCCTGAGATAGAAATGCAGTGAAGTCAAGGCAATTTTAGTTTTAGCATGAGGCAAACTTGCCAAGGTAGGCCTCACGCAGGAGCATAGAGCTGGTCTTGTTGTGATAAGTGTCTTTACTGTGCTTTTATACCATGGTAGTTCAAACATGTTAGTTATCATATTTTTTTAAAAAAATTAAAAATATGGGGAAAAAAAGAATAATTTATAGTAGAGGAGCCCTAAGGAGCAGCATCACAAATGGATTCTCACTTAACCTGTTGGTGGTTTTCCACTGCTCCTTGCCTCTTCTAATTTATTTTCCATCCATGGGCTATCAGAGTGTTTCCAGGGAGCTGCATGTACGCAGATCTACCCCAGCAGTCCAGTAGCAGTAAAACTGTTAATAAGCTGTTCCTTTTTTTCCATGTTTCTGAGTGACCTATCATGTTTGGCAACTGTATTAATGATTCACAAAAAGATATCTGTCCAAGGAAAAGCTATTCTCCTTCTTTTTGCTTCATAACACATCTTAGATTTTCTTTTATCCTGATTCTGCTCCAAGCAGTTTTCTGTGGGGGTGGGGAGGTTGGGAAAGTCTGTCTGAATGCCTTATGCTCGTTGAGAGCTCGTTACGGCCTGCCAAGATTTTACAGGGGTGAAAATATTCCAGGAAGTTGTTATTTATCAATTCCCAAGGAAATTAGCTCACAGAATACAAAAATAAACCTTAAGTAAATGAAAGTAAACAAAGTAATGAATGCCAAGGGGCATGTCATTTTTCTTTTATTTTCTATTTCTGCCACACCAACACAAAAAACATGATCAGTTCTCGTCCTCTGTCGCATATGAACCCAGCATCATGCAGGTTGCTCTGAAAAACCTCAAATCTGAGCTGTAAACATGGAGTCTAACAGCTTCCACAACTGTTTCTTAAACAGTTAGAAATCTTTGCTGCTTTTCATCCTAGTGTTACTGCAGTTCCACATGAACTTGTTTTTTATAATTTAAAATTGCACTCACAGTTTCATTATGATGCTGAAGCAGGGAGTTTCTTATAGTGTTTTACTCAAAGCTCCTTTGACAACTATTTTGGGTTCATCAAAGGGGTGTTTCTCTCTTTATCTTAAGGTTCTGACTCAAGTTCATGGACCAAACATTTAGGCCATTTAAAAAGTCCGACACTTCACACTTCTTATTATGGCCTAGCGAGTCAAGGCAACACCTCCACAAAAGAGCCAACAGTACTGGACACATATTCTCTCTGCAAGTGCAGCTCAGATACTCCATTTCATGGTCTGGTCTGCTTTCATCAGCAGTTTAAACTTACCCACTTGAATGTGAATTGCTGCACCTGCTGTGCGGTCCCCGCTGGCTCTGTAGGTGTGCACTGGGAAACTGGGAACTGTAATACTGGAAAACAGCTTGGAAAAAGTTGCTAGAAATCATCCCTCATGTTGGTAGCACAGCTGGAAGATCCAGAGCAGAAGGTTGGGACTGTTTCACCTTGCCCCACAACATGTCCCAAACCTGGCCATCATGATCTTACACTGATATAACTGCCTCCCTGCCTGACACGGTATGTATTTTGCAGCCTCCTCTTGCCATGTGCTTGGTTGTTAGGGAACAACTCAGTGTAGTGCCTTCCAAGAAAGTAAATATAGGAAGGTTCTAGAAACTGTGGGTCGTTTTTTAACATGTTCTCATTGCAACACCTATGCAGGAATTCAGCTGGCCGGAGATGTCCATATGGCCTTTTGCTAAGCTGCAGGCTGTGGGATGAGTAGGCAGGGCTGCCTTGCCTCCATGTGTGGAGAGGCCCAGCGGGCACAGCAGTCACGGCACAGGGGACCAGTTCACCCCTTCCTGCAGGGCAGCTCCCTCCAGGATGCTGCTGCCCCTGGCAGGAGTTGTGCATCCAAACATGTGCAGATGCAACAGGAGGCAGGACTGGCACCCGAGCCTGAGGCACTGCTGGATTGGAGGCTGAAATTTGCTGCTGCAGTACAGGAGACTGCCACAGAGAACATCCCGCTTTCCTCCTTTTCCTAAGAGATTAAAAAATCCTATGATGCCTGTTCCCTGTGATTTACTTGTTGAAATGTCTTTGTTGTTTCTCAGGAGGGAGAAACAAGATCACCAGAGCAAGGATTGCTCAATGGGGGAAAAAAAATATAAAATTGCACCCAGGGGAAGTGGAGCTGGAAGAAAGGATGAAACCCTGTCACTGCTCTATCCTTCCTGCGGAGTTTTGTCCTGTCACATTTTAAAGAGTATGGAAGAGAAATGCCTGTTGTGGGAAAAGGGATGTAAGACAGTTACACTTCTCCATCTTGATCACCTACCACACATGGGTGGACAGATGCTTCAAAACAATAGTGATACCATCTTGTTAATAAGGCTCATATCTCCTAAATATCCCTGAAGTGGGTAATTTATGAAAGTATAGAAATAGGGAGCTGAAAAGCTTTTCATTTGCTCTACTATAATGAGCTATCTGGGCTTTGTGATTAGCTAGATGATAGCAGCACTATCCAAAAGATCATTTAAAGGTATTCAATGGCTTAGAAGAGCAACAGTAGCCATAGGTTGCCAGATGTTATGCAGAACTCAACAACAATTTAAATGAAACAATTTTGGGAGGAAAATACAGATGCAGTAACACAAAGCAATGTTGTGACTACATTTTCAGAGAGTATTGACAAATATCTAACTCTCTCCAAATCACATTGGAGTGTTTTGTTTCAGACATTGTATTGCTCAGCCTGAAATTTTTCCCAATTTGTCCAAAAGATATTCACAGAAGTTATTACAGTTCTTCCAGAATGTTTCTTATTTATTTTTTAGGCACTGTCAGTAGACCAGAAGAATTCATTTATTGCACAGCTTGAGCCATAAGCATCCTGTGAGGTGCCAAGTGAGAGCTATGGGTATTTGGCATCTCATAGCACAAAGCCCTACAAGTGTCACGTTTTTGACTGGTTCCTTTTGGAAACTTGAGAGTTTCTTCTTGTGGTCACTGCTGGGAACATGATAAAAAGCAAATGAATGTCTACTAATAAAAAATTACCAAGTCAGCATGAGTCCTTTCAAGGCCTTGGTTTGGCCTCAGCTGTAGAGTTGAGCAGAGTTGGAGGAGCTGGGCAGAGCCATTTGTCAGAACTGAGTGACAGGGAGGAGGCTGTGAGGTACGTGCAAAAGCTCTGGGGAGAAGAAGGGTATCAGAGAAGGAGAAAAAACAACCTCTCTGGGTGGTGGAGGAACTCAGACCACTATAGGTTTGTCATTAAACTCAACAAGCTTTTATCCCAAACTGGTCTTGTAAGCTATGGATTTGCTTAGTTTTGTCTTGAACTCTCTTCCTTCTCTCCTAAGGATGCAAGCTGATCAGTTAGTGGCTGAATAAGAGGCCAAAAGTTCTGATTACCTCCATGTCCTGTGTTAACTAATTTGGGCATTAACATTGATAAAATTCTGGCATGAATATCACTCAAGACAATTGTTCTCCCATGTAATCAAATCCTCTCAAATTACTCACAGAGCAACGGTGTCTTAGTAGGGGGCATATTCCTTACCATAATCACCTCTTGCTTTGTCTCTTACCAGTTTTGACTAGAAAAGACATTACAGCTATGAGGCATGAACCCACATGAACTTATGCAGCACCATCACTCAGCACAGGGATGTTGCACTATGCCACAACTCAGGTCAGAGCAACCCGTGGTGGGTACCAAGAGGGGGGACAGGCGTGGGTGGCTCCACCTGACAGAGGAGCCCTGGAGAGTGGGAGGCTAGCCTTGGGCCAATGCTGTCTCTCCAAATATGGTGAGGGAGAGTGAGAAAATGTTTTAAATCAGCCAGAAAAATGAAGGCACAGTAGAGCTGGAAAGAGATGTGTGCCCTGCACCCTTTAAATAGGTGTCAATATTCCTTTCCTGTTACGTCCTCCTGAAAGCCAAAGCAGATTGTTTTTCTGTGTTCAGCAGATGCAGCCAAGGATTCATAGGGCTGTGTGGGCTCTGCACTTTCATGGGTACATGCGCATATGCACACACCTTTCATTTTCTACATTAATACTGATAAAACTCACAATGCAGGGTGCTGCCGAAACCCACCGTATATCCTCCAGTGCATACAGCATATTCAGCCATCTTTAAATGCTTCTACTCCTGTTACCTTAGTAACAGCCCGAGGGAAATCCCTAAGTAATTAATCAAGCTGCTTAGCTGTTTAAGGTTTCTTATGAGGTAAGCTGTTGTCTAGCTTCTTTCTCATTGCTGGCAAAAATTCTATATTTAGAAAAGAAATGGCATGCAGGCTGATTTAGGGAGCCTCCTTTCTCTATTATATGGGGAAAGGAGAATGAGTGCTCATGCGTACCTTGTTAAGCCATTTATTTGGCATGTATGTACATGCTTAGTAACTGATACCGCCAGTAATAGCTGAGGCATGATCCTCAAAGGATTTAGAGGTGCAGCTGGCAGGCTAGATTTCTTCAAACATTTCAATGTCCTTTCTAAGAGACCAACCTGGTTTCTCCCTCCAGTGCCACATTCAGAAATCGCTTCCAGGTTCACTGATGCATAACTGAGTCAGACTGTAAGAAATTGCTATGATCATTTAGTCTGAGTTCCAGCACAACCTACCATATAGAAATTCACTGTTCTGTTTTCATTTGTTGTTGGTGGTGGTTTGGTTTTTTTTTTTTTTTTTTTCTGCAGAAGGCAGTATTCTTCCTTTGTACACTAAAAAGCATAACTGAGACTGCTAGTTTGTGGAGACCATAAAACCTGCCTCACAGACAAACATATCTGTTGAGCCTTTCCTTTAAACACTTCATTCAGAGACAACTGAAGAAAACTCTATGGGATATGGATCGTCCATTTCTCCTTTTAAGATAGCAGCTAACATAATAATGTCAACCCTTTTTCATGTTGTGGATCCCTAAGGATTTTCCCTTGAAGCTGTAGTTCTGTGCAGAGTGACTGCGAACCAATTTGCTTTCTTGAGTTACCTCCCAAGGTCACGCAGAGAAGCCATCCATGGCCACCACAACAAAAGTGTGACTAGGTCAGGTCACTAACTTTTCAGTACAGCACTTTTTCTTCAAGAGGTACAGATCCAACAACAACAGCAAGCACCCCAAAATCTTCATAGGAAGTTGCATCCTGGATCATTTTTCCTTAGCAAGTCTTTGCAGACTCTGCTGGGTGAGAGGCAGATCCCACCTGAGGAGAGCCAGCACCTGGAGGTTAGGGCACTGACCTAAGGATGATGGCAAGTCAAGCTCTTGCTCATCCTGAGCAAGCTCAATGCCTTGAGCTTCACCATTCAATATCCCCCCTCATTGCCCTCAGTACAGTGATACCAGCTAAAGGGTCTCTCCCACGTGTCATGAATGGCTTTGAAAGCCTTGTGTTCTCCTTGTATGGGATGGGAAAATTTTTGAAGTCTCAAAATGCTCAGAGGAGGAGATAACAGCAGCAAACGCCTTTCTGTGGCCTGTGCCAAGCCAGAATGATGCTGTTTAACCTCATTTTGCTTGCTTTGCATGCTGAGTCTTGACAGTATCGGCCCTCACGCTGGTCCACATGCTCTGCTCTCTAAAGCTCAGAGATTTGCATCTGTTTCACTGGCAGACACCATTTTATTTTTGGATTAGTCAATCCTGGAGTAGTAAAGCACTTTATGCCTGTTACAGATAATTTCTAACATCAACAAAATTTAAGAAGTTTACACTAATAAAGCAATGGACATCTGAAAAATGGGAGGCAAAAGCTACAAAGCAGGAAAAATATATACCAGTAAAATGGAGTTATCAATCACACTTAAACATTATAGTAGGTTTCTCCTAAGCTCTCAGAGTTTCAGCTGACCTGGTGGATGGGCTGGCTGCCCTCTTTCCCCCATCTGTGCAGCATTTTGAGCTCCCCATGGCCCCCTCTCGAAACCCTCTCATGGCTTTCCTCTAAAAAAAATACAGTTCCTTATACTAAATACAGCTGTGGTGACTCTCAGTTTTCTCCTCACATTTCTTGGAGATTCATTTCTAAAATACTAATGGTGAAAGAAAATACAGCATATTTTCTTCTCCCCTAGGACCTTTTCTGCCTTTACATTGCTATTCTGTGCCTGAACTAGCACATTTCTTCTACTCTAACCAGTCTTCTTGCTGGTTACGACTTTTGCGGCATGGCTACAACCCTGTGGAAACATTATGAGAAGGGTTCATTTTATGAGCAAGTTACTAATCTCTCAGGGTAGGATTCATCCCACTTAATTTTATCTGTCTCTAAGTTAGGTAGCTAGTCTCAGTCATCAAAGTGAAACAGAGACCTGGATGAACATGGATGATGCACCCTTTCACCCTTTGCCTGTTTCTCTTCTCTGACTAGAGAGGAGACCTTAGTGACTGAGGTATAAGGGGCACCTACATTTCAGGTCCTTCAAGTCAGGTGAGATAAACATCACCAGTGAACCCCAAGGCCTTTAGGAGCTTTCCCTGAGACCACACGTTGCACCAGTAATGACTTTTAATTATTCCACAGGTACCCCTCCAGGATTTAGTCTACTCGGTTCCACACCAGTGGAATAGGTGTTACAGTAGCATAAAAATATATAATTAGTATTAATAATGATAGCAATGGGTTTGATGCTTATGCTTCATGGTCCAGCCTAAGAAGAGTTTTCTCACTGTGGGAGTTATTCTTGGAGTACACTTTTCCTCTGTGAGTATAATACAAAGGTGAAACATCCATGAGTTAATGAGCTGCAGTCATTTTGCTGTCATCTGAAACTGGAGGAATACATATTCTTAACTGGGTTGTGTATTCCCACTGACCTCCCATATATACAGGGATGTATATACACATTCTAGATGTGGCAATTCAAGACATTGTTTAGTACAATTCAAGACATGGTTTAGTAGGCACGGTGGCGCTGGGTTGACAGTTGGACTAGATGATCTCAGAGGTCTTTTCCAACCTTAATGATTCCATGATTCTATGGTTCAAAGGACTAATGGCATGGTGATGCAGAAAACTATCTGTGATAGCAGTATCTGCTGCTGTCTGCTAAGGGCAGTTCACCTATGCTCATATTGGACTGCAAGTTGTCTTGAAAATTAGTCTTCTTTGCCTTTTCCTTTGTCTTTCTCTTTTGTTTTAATCTACATGACACAAAGTGAAAGTGCTTGCTTTTGCACTCTGCAAATGAGTACTAATGAGGTCATTAAACTTTGATGACCACCCAGTTACATGGCTCACCTTTGGACAGTTACGTTCTGGTCTTGGTGGAAGGCAGATTTTCAGCTCCAAATGCCAGACAGATTGTAGCCAGGCAATGCTTTGCTGGGCAGAAGGATCGCTCGATGAGGCTGATTGCTGAAGTCACCTGACGAGAGATTAAAAGGGAAATCAAGCATTTTGGAATGAGACAGAGAGGAAAAAAGACATTGAAAAAGGAAAAAAAAAAAGAAGCCAGCAGCAAAGAACTATCTTGCAGGAGTCAGCAAGGCACAAGGGATAAGTCAGCAGTAAAAGGAGGGAGAAATAGAGCACTACATAGGGCTTTTCTCTCAACATGAGAAAAGCCCTGGCCCTCTGAGAAAACTGAAACAAGGAAATCCATGCAGGTTTTGTCAAGTTATCCACATGTCCTGTGTTAACTACATAAAGAATTATCAGAGCCTTGGCAATTTTTCAGAGTTGTGTCTTACCTGCTTTGGCTAGCACACTGTCCAAGAAGGGTGGCTTGTACACCAGCACTCCAGAAATCACAAGCTCTTGCACCCTAACATATTATTTCTATGAAAGAGTCACAGGCAGGCAGACAGACAGACATTGTCCAGCAGTCGGGCAAGGCGAGAAACAATGCTGCATGGGCTTCAGTGGTTAGGGAGCTAAGAAGTTACCTAATTAGACACTCTGGATTTTTATTTAAAGCTCATTGGAAACAAATGATCTTTGTTCTTTTTCCTGTAGGGAACAGAGGATTAGTTCCCATACATAAACTGTGCCTTTGACAAACAAAAGAAAAATCAATACATAACATGACAGGTGTCTCACCAGTGGAATATGAAAACATGGTGCGTGCCAGCAGAGGCTGCTTTTGCAGAAGTGGCTAGTCATCGATCTTTGCAATCCTGCTCTCAGAACTGTGATGTAGGCTGTGAGGCTTATAATGGAGGATCACCAAACCTCTTGATTAAAATAAGTATGTTTATTTTTTTCAAGGCTGTGTTCAGAGACTCTGAGCATCTCAAAATGGCTGCAGCTTTCCTCCAGCCTCCCTCTTGCAGACCTCGCCTACATGCAGCTCGCCCTGCAGTCGTTCCACTCCTCATCAATTTTCCTTTTGTCTTCCGAATGTAAATCAATATGTCTGCAACTGGAGGTAAAATCACAGCATCTCTAACAAGGAATGTGAGAGAGGCTGAGTTCCTAAATCTTAATTCAGAAAACCCCTTAAAAATAGCCTTAAGCGTGTGCTAAAATACCTTGCTGTCAGTGATCTCGGTGAACTGTGCATCCTTATGGAAATCATGGGATTTTGGGGAACAGATCCAGAATTAATGTCCTGGGGAAGGATCAGCACCAGTATCGCTCAGGCAGCAACACTGAACGTGCCTGTGCCCAGCACAAGACACTGCACATGTACCACAGCTGTGCAACAGTGATTCACTGGGACAGGCTCCAGGTTAAAGACTTTTCCTCTAACTAAAGACAGACATCCAAATGGGAGTCTTGGGCAAGTCAGGCTCTTTGCTGTCCCTTGAAAATCACATGCAGAATCTTGTGAAGCCACTGAAAAAGCATTTGTGTGAGAGAAACACTTAGTATATCCTCTCCAATAAAGACTTTCCACTGCACTTAACTGGGTGGAGTTCAGAGATGGTCTGAGGTGGTGGAGGAGAAGTTTAGCATCTCAACCCCAAAGAGCTGGCCCCACTAGTCTATCCACAACCAGTAATTAATTGTAGCAAACTAACAGGCCTATTCAAATAACATGCACCCTTACATTCCCATTTAAGACACATAGTTAAATAACACTCCAATCTTTTTCATCTTACAGCATCCTCACCTACAGGCTTGGAAAACCAGTCTGGATGGAGTTCCTGGTCCATCTCCATCCGTACAGTGACCTGAGACATCATCCCAGGGGCACAGTCCACCAGTGCAATGCAGTTCACATCCACATACTTGCTATGTGTGTACTGGGACATGATGAATTTCAGTTGTGGAAAGAGGTGCTGCAATAAGGTACCTTAAAGGAAAAAACTGTCTATTTCCATTCTGACTTACCTGTTGAAAAAAATTCAGAAAAACACAGAGGTCTGATCTGTGGACAGCCAACTGTGAAGTGTTCAGAAATCATTTTAGGAGCCTTAGCATACAACAGAGAGCAGAGCGAGGCAAGTGGATTGCAGTGGTCAGCACATGCGACTGCATCTGGGAATTGTGTGTGTGTGTGTGTGACCCCCAAGCTGATAAAGAACCACTAAAAAACAAGGCAGAAAGGCCACTCCAGAGGAAGAAGCTAGAGGCCACTCCAAAGGAAAGGGAAGAGCTGTTATTGTGAGATGAAAAAAAAGAAAAAAATCAAACAAGGCCCCCAGAGATGCTATAATAATAGTTGAAGACAACAGTAGTGAGCAAAAGAAAAACGGATGTGAAGAAGCAGAATATCCAGGTGAGGCTCAAGTTTCTGAAATCAGTCACCACTTTCATATTTGCTGTTTTCCATATTCTTCAAAGAAAATGACACCTTTGACTAGAGTACTCATCAAATCTACAACCACATCTACATTTATTTACTTGCACATTCACATTTTTATGACTCCAGATGTTTTCATCTCACAGCTCTGTACTTGGGAGTCACTGCTGAAGCTGCTGGTACCCATACCCGCACCGGTACCGTACCCATACCCGCTGCTGGTACCCATACCAATTCCCAGCCCATACCCTTGCCTGCCCCACCAGCCACTGGGGCCAGCAGTAGCCTGTTGTGCCCTCACACAAACAGGTGTAAGAAACAGCTCCCTGTTTCCCCAGTACTATTTTCCCCTCAGATGACATCTGCCATGAGACCAAGCACCAGCTCCTAGTATTGCTGCTATGCAGATGAGGAAAGGGCTGGCCTCCAGGCACCAAAGGCCACCTGTGAACACAGCACATGCCACCTATCCATAGCCTGACTCTTCCTAATCTCCTAGTTAGGAAGCAATTCAGATGCTTAAACATTAGCAGCCAGTGACATTATAGATGCTATTTTTGGTCTGAGACATTCAAATGGCAAATACAAGAAGGAATCTATAGAAGACCTGGGTTCTTTTGGAACCAGAGAAGGTAGGTTATGGCATCTAAAATAGTACTATATGCCCACATTAGGCCCTTTCTTACTGTCATGAAACTTCCATTGCTCCTCTCTTAGAAGGAGGAATGAGTTTGTCGCAAATTTATCTGACAGGATTTTGTATGTCTTCTGCAGCAAAAGCCTAGATTTAGCAAAGATGATACAGAATTTCTGTGCTGTATTCACTGAAAATGCTGATTAAAGAAAAAGCAGAGGAGTGAAAGAGAAGCCCCTGGGAAAACTAAAAGTTTTTCAGCAGCCTGTAAGTTGTTTATCCTGATATTAAGTGTGATGTCTTTAATACTGCCCACATTCTATGTTTGCAGAGTGCCACTGATTTTCTCCTTGATGAGATACAATTATATCTAAATTGTTTGGTAGAAACATGCGAGTTTGTGCAGCTGGGCTTACGAGCACGTGCAGACATGAGAGGCAGTTCAGTACCATGGAATAAGATGGATGCATCTTCAAGTGATCAAAAGTAAAATAGCTCATCATGGTTCTACTTAAATTGCTAACTCCAAACTCAGGAGGTAATAATCCCATTGAGATGGTTGAGATTGTTCCCTTCCCAAAGCTGCAGCTTCATGCCTCCCACAAATTTGGTAAGAGTGGGGATTAAACAAAACCAATATAGTATTAACTCCATCCTGAATCCTTGACGGGACCTGCTGGGTGTAGAACCTGTGGCAGCGCTGCTGCCTCGCCTCACCAACACTCTCCACCAGTTGAAAACACAACCGCAGCTCAATCCGAGGTCACTGCTGTGGTCCTCCAGATGGGTTTGTTGTGACTCTTTGTTGCTGCTGCTACTGTTGGCAATTCGTTTCCTCCCCTGAAGGTGACCGCAAGACATAAATTTACTGTATCCACTAATTCACTGCCACTATAAAGGCAAATGTCCTTCCTCCTCCACACCCACACATCCCAGTTATGGTCCATCTGTGTGACGGATCTTCTTCTGCCATAGCACTAGTATCTGCTCTTCCCACTATAGCATTTCGTACTTTTTTCTACAAAGAGAAAAGTGTCTCCCTGACATGTTCAGGAAGATAACTTTCTCATGTCTGCCACCTCCCCAGCTTTTACTCTCCCCACAAAGTAAACATGCTTCGCACTCCCCCAGAAGGGCAATAGCTGTGAAGAAACGAGTACTTTTTCCTTAGATTTGGCAGTCAGTTACTATAAGTATGCATGTCTGTTTTTCCCCCAGTGAGAAAACAACTACAAAGTGGCTAAAGCTGCCATGCTGGCTGGCTGCAGCTCATGGCTTACCTGCATCTCCATTTCTAATTGGACAGATTTTTTTGCAATAAGGTTA